>QUSF01000074.1:219858-234779 GCA_003676055.1 Chloebia gouldiae | reverse complement strand
GATGTATGAAAAGAACTAACATTGCCCATAACTTACTTCACATCCTATGCTGTAGATTGCTGATGAATATGGAAATAACAAAAAGAGAGATAGTCTCCTGGCATCCTCCCATAACATATCTATGATGCTCCTGAAAGTTAGCTCTCCCAGGCATTAAGATTTGTGTTGTCATGGTGGGGTTGCTCTGCTAAGCACTAGGATGTGATTCAGGGGGAAAGACCACTAAGATCCAAAGGAAACCCACCAATATAACAAAGCTTTAAAAGTATTTTAGACAGTGAAAGTCACAGGACTGAGTTTCAGATTTCTTGGTAACTAAAGGCTACATTAGCCATAAAACTTATGGAACAGGTTCTTGCAACAAAGATAGGTGAGGCGGTAAATGTTTCTTTAGGGTGAGGCAGTTGCTGAGAAAGGGTAATAAGGAAAAAGAAAGGGAAATGCAAGCCTAGATGTTGTCTATTGACTTACTGCTGTGGCCAGGCTCTCTGTCCCACCTGCTGTGAAGATTTGAGCCTTTCACTAAATAGTTTCTATTATGTGTGCACAGGTCAAAGGTACAGAAGTGTTTTGTCCTTCTTTATCACAGCAAGAACAGGGAGGTGGGAAAGTACAAGCAGAGGTGGGTGTGTTGTCTTTGAATATCCCTGTTCCTGGTGGGACTTTGTCCCTTGCTGGTGCAAAGTCTCCAGGATATCTGTGAAAGGAGAAGAGACTAACAGATAGACTTGAAAAGTCTATTGTGTGTGGAGTCTGACATCAGCTCTGGCAGCTGCTGAAAGGTGGCCCTCAGCATGAAGCAAGACTCTCGAATTGCTCAAACCAGCTTTGCAGGAACCCGGTGCTGCACCGGGGAAAGCTGTGTCTGCCAGTTCATGCAAGGGCATGTCCACCTCCATCACTCTATGACTTGCAGGAGACTTCGGAAGGCAAATTCCCTCCCCGAGCTGTCAAAAAATACAGGAGATACTAAACTGCAGTGTGTCCCTGCCTGCCACATTTCTTCAGCCATGAAGCCTCAGTAGTTGAGCAGAAGGCTTAGGAAAATTAAAAAAAAACCTTTAAAGCAAAGTGCTGTGCAGTTAACTGGAAGAGCTGAGTGTAAAAGGTGTCTACACTGCCCACCAGCTCACAAAATTAGTTAGGAATTACTCAGAAACCAAGTGTGAATGAGTGGCATGAAAAGGCACTTAGAGCAGCAGAGAAAAGGTCTCAATATAGGTCAGTAAAAGTGAAAAGTCAAGTCCTAATCCCGTGTTTATTCACAATGTAGACAGAAAGATCCTTCCTGAATTCAGAAGGAGGTTTGTTCTGTGTAAAGACTGAAATAAAGTGGAAAGCAGGGTGGAATATGTAGTATAGCAAGATTTAAGGCCTTTAATAAACTTAATCTGTCTGCACTCACCCCAAAACAGCTACAGAGGGGACAGCCTCTGTGTGTCCACCACGATGGGCTCCCCATCAACACTCTGGAGAGGAAAATCTCTTCTGAAGGCTTTTAATATTTTCTCTGATCCTAGTTCCTTTTTTTAATTCTTTGCTTTCACATTGGAATTTAGCACAGCTGCACTGGGACGTCATGAAAGGCTGCAAAAACAACTTTGAATTGGCTTTCAGACAATAGGAAAGGAAATGCAAGGTCTGTGAGTCAATGACAAATTTCATCTTGGATCAGGACCCAGGGTCAAGCCAGCATTCTTTCATCAGGACCAGCAGCAAGGGGGCTGCTTGGACTCATGTCACCTGATGAAGTCTCTAGTGAAATAGGAGGGATGTATATAACTTCCTATAGCCAATACACATTGCCTGGACTGGATCAGCAGCTGGCTTCTTATCTGTTTGAAATTTAATTGGAGAGCAGGGAACTCTGGTAGTGGCTCAGATTTTGCTCCACCTCCTGTGCTTGTATTCTTTGATCCCAGATGACTGCCTGGTGTGTGATCCTCAAGGACCTTATCGGCATGGTCGGGGTTGTGGCACCAGCTGCCCTCTCTTCCTGTCTCAACCTGCAAATGTTTCCCAGTGACCCTCATGCTCAAGGCAGAAAGGAGTGTGGTCTGATGAAGTGAAAAGTGGTTTCAGTGGTTCCTGAAGGAATAGGTACAGCAGCAACCTGCACTGCTCTTTAGTAAGGTGTAAGTTGGATCCATCCAAAGAGCAATAAGGCATTGTCAGGGAGCAGCCTGAGTGGGGCTGTACTTCGAGAGGAGGCAAGCTGGAAGTGGAGGTGATCTAAGGTCAGGCAGAGTTCTCACTGACCAGGGTGCAGTTCTGCAGCATCTGGCTGACAAGGACAGGGCAGGATGCTGGTGATGGGGTCCATCCTGACCATTCCAGACAAGGTGATGTGATAAACCAGGTCCAGGGCCCTCTTAGGGAGCCCAGGCAGAGATGGACTGAATAAAAATCTATACCAAAGTTCCATGGTCCATCAAGGAAGTAGAACTGGATAGATATACCTGGGAAACTAGGACAGATGACAGTCTGGAGATGGAAACTTCTACAACATAGATCAGGTGAGGATAGAAGACTCATGGCTGAGCCTTAAGTGAACTCCTGAGTTCTGGACAGGGGTTGTGGCTGGAGACACCAGGGGAGGTCAAGGTTCTCAAGGCATATCAGGCCCCTGAGAAGCACCTAAATATTGAGCTGTGCCAGATGTGGTCTTCGGTGAAGTCCATAGACTCCTTTGGATTAAGTCTTCCACTCTTCATCAAAGTCAAATGGAGAGAATAGTCTGACTGCACTGGTTGGGAATCTTGTTGTGTGAGACCATAATGAAAACAGTGGTTTGGAGTTTATCTCCTTTGCACCACTCAGCAGTGCTCTGCCCTCTCCTTCTTTCCTGCTTGCTGCCAGGCAGCAGCTTCAGGTACTGAGCCAAGCCAGAGGAGAGCATGGTGCTGTCAAAGGGGATGCCTAAGAGACAAGATTTTTAGGTTATTGTGCTTGGCTTGTCTGTGAGCAATGAGGATGTCAAGCCATGGGTCACCCTTTGCACCACCATGACAAGGACACTCACCACCACACTGAAGATTAACTCCTCATTAATGGGGTGACTGAAGGAACAACATAAGAAAACACAATCAGTGATCATGCTTTCCTACAGATTTTCATGGCATACCCAACATGTGATGAGATCCTGGAACTCACTTCATTAGTCCTGTCAAGAGAGGGTCAAGGGCTTGCATGTATAAGACATTCCTATCCTTTTTCTGTTTAAAGGAAGGAAAAATGGGGGAAAAAAGGAAAAAGGAGGAAAAGAGAACTATGCTTTGGAAATTGGCATTTTTATTTCTAGCGTTTGGCCAGTCTGTTACTCCTGAGAGTTTACTTTCTTACAGGGGCTTTTACAGGGACCAGATTAACACCACCACATCCTTTTGGCTTTTATCAGTCTTCTGCTGAGCTGGGGCTGCTGCCTACCATCAAGAATAAGTCAGTGAACTTGGGAGTCTTAAAACTGATCTGGTCTGATTGATCTGTAGACCCTGTGAAAACAAAGTCTTGATGGTACCATATGTATTACAAATTACATGTAATATTACTGTTACAAGAGTATTTAAACTGTTACATGAGTTTATTAAAAATTTTCATGAGCACATTCACAGCCCTGCAGTCACATCTCTGCTTATGGCTTCTGTGTTCTCTGCAATGGCACTGCTGCAGTTAAACAGAGTGCCATGGAATTGCGCTTCTGCCATCTCCTTGGTGAGGCTTTACCAAAACACCTGGAAAAGACATTTCTGCTGCTCAGCTGTTCCATTGGTCTGTGCTACACAAGTACCAGCAGAATTGCCAAGTGTTGTGGCATAACACGTCCCTGTGGGATCACCAAATTATTGCTAAAATGTACTTATGGCTAGGTTGTCCAGATGGGAGCTATTATGTTACTGAGCCAGGGGTTTAAATTCAGAGGGTCAATACCTTACCCTTTAGCGCCTGTAATCTAGCCACAAAAGCATCAGTGTTTCTTATTTCTAGTGACTTTTATGGCAAGGAGATGATTTGTTTGCTCAGCGATCTAAGGTAGGAGCCATCTGCTGAGTTTTGCTTGCTGTTGGACGTCACAGGCGGGCTTCTGAAAACACCCCCAAAATAACAGCTCATCTGCCAGATTTGGACTTGTGTAACTGTGGAGAGATGAGCACTATTCTTAGGGACAGCATTTTGGTGGAGTCACACCTCCAGGAGGTGTGAATCTAGCCCCTGAAAAGAGCAGATGAGAATAATCCCTCACCCACAGACAACATTGCTCTGGTGTCAAGTTTTGCATCTGGAGAGCTTCAGGCTGACTGTGGGTAGCCACGCTCAGACCTGCTCATTTAGGACACAGGTGCATGCAGGGACTGCCCTTGGGCAACCAGAGGTCTAGGGCAGATGAGAGAGTAAATGTAAATCTCCCCATCCCCATCTTTGTGCTTAGCCCATAGAACTGCTCTTCTTAGCTGTTGGTTTTCATGAATCTATAGGAAAACCAGAAGTTTCAGTAAGGCCTCTCAATACCTAATTGCTATTGCAAAGATTATTCCTCTCCATGAATTTTTTTCTATGGGAGTCTCCCCCACTGAAGTCAGAGTGTGGGGACCGTGAGGCAGATGATGTGTTAGAAGCATTGCTTGTGAAATGATGGCTGCATGTGGATTACTTAATGCACTGCAGTGATGCAGCCTCCCATAGCACCCCTCCCACCCCAGAGTCAGGGTCTGGTCCAGCTCTAAAGAGTGACAGGGTTTGATGATAAGCATCATAGACTAGGAAAAGATCAAGAGCAGAGCCCAACTGAGATTTCCCTGCAGCTGGCCAAGAGCCTGAACTGTCAAAGCACACAGCCCTTTAGTATTGCCTGAAAACATAATCTATACCTGAAAGAACTGGATTTGTTCAGCCTGGAGAAGAGAGGGCTTCAGGGTGATCTAGCTATGGCCTTCCAGTACCTGAAGGGAGCCCATAAGAATGATGGAGAGGGTCTTTTTACAAGGGCATGTAGCAGACAGGGCAAAGGAATGGCTTCAAACTGAGGATGGGTTTAGATTAGATACTGGGAAGAAATTCTTTACTGTGAGGGTGTTGAGGCACTGGCACAAGTTGCCCAGAGAAGCTGTGGGTGCCCGACCCCTGAAAGTGTTCAAAGCCAGGCTGGAGCAACCTGGTCTGGTAGGAGGTGTCCTTGCTCATGGCAGGGATAGTTGGAATGAGATGATCTTTAAGATCCCTTCCAATCCAAACCATTCTATATTTCTATGACTATATGATATCTTGCATAGTGCTTCAGCTGTATCTGTGATATGGAAATGCAGAGTTTTGATTTGGAAAGGCTGAAGTTTGCTCTAGTTTGTCATTATAATTTGCTATTGAGATTCCTTTAGCCTCTGAGGTCTATGAACAAGTTATGTGTTGAATTAGAAATATTTATAGTAATTACAGGCTCTTTTTTTTCCCCCAGGTGATTAATTTTAATTATAGATTCTAGAATAATGAGAAGATTCATGATAATACTCCCTGTCCTTATCCTCAGGTCTAAAGTTCCCTAGTGTCCCAGAAGACACTGTGTGCCCAACAATATCATGATCCTGAACAACTATGGAGAAAACACTGGTTATCCAGATTCCTGCAGTTAAGCATTTGGAAGCTGTTATGTCTGGGGTTTTTACCATGCCTAATGGCAATAGGAAATAAAATGAATGGCTGTAGTTCATTCAGTGATTTTCCTGACGTAATTAATGGACAGAAATAGAAGGCAGGAATTGAAATAAACCACTCCCATTCTTTTCTTTTTCCCTTTTGAGATTTTTGCAGGCAAAGATCTATAAACTTTATCTGAGTGTTTACTGAGTAGTTTTTCCCATGTTATATGCAACCCTCTGAAATCTGTTGACGCACAAAGGTCAAGTCCCCTGCATTTACTTTTTCCTGCAGCAGTAATCTTCTGTTTTTTCTTTAAGTAATTGGTCATAGTATTTGTCCTCAGAATAGTGGGCAGATTTCTTTATTTAGATCCAAATTTTATTAAAAAAATTTGCTAGACTGTGTGCCTGATAGATACAGTCTTGTCAAGCAATTTTGTTCCTAGCATGCTGGGTTTGCAGAGGATGCTGTTTTTCCATTGCTTCTGTTTCAGCAGTGTCCATGGAGCCTGTCCACGACATATATCCCATGGTTAAGGATTTTGAAATAAACCAAATTTAACTACACATCATGGCATAGACAGAGTTAGCCACACTTGCAGATAGCTGCATGATACCAGGAGACAGGCAATATTGTGTGCATGATGATCATGATAAATATATTTTCTCGCTGGAGTGCAATCAACAGGAGGATTTGGCTCGGTCTCCTATGAAGGCTGTTTAATTTCTGCCCTTTTAGAGATCTACTCATTTGGCTTGTCCAAGGGATAAAATATGATTTTAATGCTGAAGAACATACGCTGTACTGTGTGTCTGAAGGTAAAGACATCCAGTAACTGCCTAAAATGGAATAGCTTCCCCCACACACACCTTTCAGTGGTAACCTGAAATAATTGGTTTAGTGCTGGAAACATGCTGATGCATGTCAATGTTGATGTCGAGATCCAAGATTAATACATGGATAAGAAGTGGGCTGTGATTCATACTTAGCAGCTTCTGTCCTCCCACCAGCTTAACAATATCTAAAGGCTATTACAAATACTGCAATCACTATTTTCTCTGCTGTTAAACCAGCATATTTATATGGAATTCAGGTGTGCCTCATATCTGCCTCCTTGTGCTGTCATACCTTAGGTTCCTTGGAAAGGGGTTAATGGGCATTGTCTGGAGAGCAGAAGCTCTCCAGGGGGAAAAATTTAAGATGTTCTTACAACAAGGGGGATTCATCCTTCCAGAACTAAGCCTGGACCAGGGCCTGTTAAACATCATATGAAAAGATAGTCTAGCACACCTGAAAACTAAAGGGATAGCAGCAGCTGGTGGTTCAGTAGGATGCATTGAGCCTGTCTGGGTGGTAGCATGTATTGGACTAAACTACTCTCATCTTTGGGGAAAGAAAATAGTCTATTCTGCAATATCAAGCTTAGGTCTTTCTGTGGTTTGCAAAAGACAGACTGGGGAGCAACCACTTCTTGTGGCTGGAGGGGCCATTTGAAATTAGAAAAGGAAACTGGAAATAGGGAACAGAGCTGCAGCTCACTTACTGAAATAGTGAGTTCTTGTATTAGTGACTGTTTGCACAATACCACATCCTAGTGATTTTTGTGGAATAGAAACAAGCCACCCGTTGAAGCTGCTGAGCTGAAAGTTTGCTGAATAAACTCAAAATGATGATAATAATAATAATAATAATAATAATAATAATAATAATAATAATAATAAATAATAATAATAATAATAATAATAATAATAATAATAATAATAATAATAATAATAATAATAATAATAATGCCATATTCTGCTCTTGTGAGGACATATGCCTCCAGTAGGGTTGTCCAGCCAGGGTTTTTCAAAGCATCAGACAAGCTACAGATGGTTGACCTGGCATGTGTTTTCCAGCCCTGCTTTGTAGATGCTAACAGCAAAATGGTTGTATTCTGGTTACAATTCTCAATTTTCTCTGTGTAGTGTGTACGTAAGAAGACTATTAATAAAGGGAAGATGTTGTGAGCAACTACATACAAGTTTATCTACCTCCAGCAGCACTTGCATTAGCCAAGCATCATGTTTTCACCCATTCTAAGAGGAATTCTCAGTTTATCCATACTTGGCATGATTGTGTGTGGGGAAAAAGAAACGCTTTTTGATCTGCTTTTGGGAACAATGCTATTGCTAAATATAAGCAAGTAAGACACAGTTGAAATTTGTTGTGCTGTAATTTTGTTTCCTGTTTTACCAATTCTACTTATTTTCATTTTTTCCCCTACAGAACAATTCAATTAAAACATCGAAATATAATTTCTTCACTTTCCTGCCTCTCAACCTGTTTGAGCAGTTTCAGCGAATAGCCAATGCTTACTTCCTTTTCTTGCTGATTTTGCAGGTATGAAATCACTGTGCTGTTTCCAGAAGATTGTTCTCTGTTATCAAAGCCAGTCTATGTTTGACAGGTGTAATGAAGTGCAAGCTATATTCCTGGTGTGAATTAGCATCTTAGTAAAATCTTACAGTACATAGAAAGTAGGGCAGAAAAAAGCAATTTTCTCTTTCACCTTTGGATATGAGGGTTTGAACTAAATGAAGGAAAAAAGTTAATTAGTTTTCAACAAATTGTGCAACTTTTTCATGCTTTGCCCTACTAACCCTTTGTGTCTACCTTTGAATGCTCCTGGCTGTCCTCAGACTTGCATCACTTATTCATCCTGTACTATAAAGCCAAGTTGTTTCTTACCCGTAGATTTTAAGGTGAATTCCACAGACAATCACAAATAAAACAGCAAGATGGACACCACATTTGTAACCTGTGGTGTTTCCCTGGGAAGGAAGGAGTTAACATCAGGAAGGCTCAAGGTTGTGGCTAATTTGCATAAAGCTGGATATTGCTGCTCCCTTCTCCAGGGTGAGGAAGGTGTCCAGCAGGGAGTGTGCCAGACACTGGCAGCACTGTTGTACCCTGTGGATTGCAATGGCATTGTGTTGCACTTTGCTCATCACTGTTGCTAATGATACCCTGAAAGCTGAACACACCAGATAAATTGATATCAGGATTTCTGCCCCTTTGCACCGTGCCGTGTACCCTGCCATTGTTGAGTCATATCAGAATACATGTTTTCAAAAGAAGTATTATTCTGACCATGTTTCAAGCTTAATGTTTTAAAGTTAATCATTTCACTGCACACAAATTTGCAAAATAACCAATTTCAAATGCTTTTTTTTATAATTTCAGCTCAAAAAAGCATAGGTGAAATGTGGTTAAGCCTTCAGCAAACCACATATGATCTTTTTTGCTTATTTACAGGGAATGAGTTTTTGAAATTACAGTGCATCTATATTTTTCAAGAGAAGGTTCCTTTTCAGCTCAGCTGAGAGCACAGTTCCTGTGTTGTTGTACTGCACTCTAGCTGTTTGTCTGTCAAATTCATGGGATTTCAAAGTATTTGCCTTAAATTATTTCACTGTGTGTTTAGTTAGGCCATTTAGGGTTGACTATATATAAAAGCACACAGCCTTTTCTTTACATCAAAGTAGCCTAAAGAGGGCAGGCATTAGTCTACATAGTCCTCACTCCATCCCTGTGGGACTATTCCTGCATCAAGTGTGGATGTGATGGGCAGGCTGTGAGGACTCTGTCTCCCCCTCCTTTGGCACAGACCAGTGGGACATGCATTTTCCAAGGCAGGTGAGAAGGAAGCAGTTGCAGCCTGTACAGCTGAGCAGGGCTATGGTGCCTGTAGGATCTAGGCTATGACAGTGCATAAATATCAATTTCAGAACACACATGGAGTTGACACTTCCCAGATCCAAGCTGAGGGACACACTAATGCTGTTTTCACATTTCTTCCATCCCGCTGGTGCTGCACTTCTACAGGAAGGGGAGAATTGTGTGGGAGTGAGACATCTCCCTGTGCATGACTGATGGCCTAAGAGAATCACCCTCAATGCTTTGGTCCTCTCACTGTTAAAGATGCAGAAAACAAAAGTGGCTGTGGTGCTCTTGGGAGAGCAAGGTCAGCCCTGGCAACATCTTGCATTGTCTGTTGATGCAAAGTTTACTTCATGAGAAGTTACTGAAACAAAGAACAGAAGCTTTTGTGGGCTCTGCACAGCTGGTTTTGCTCAGATAGCTCTTGAGTCCCTCACAGGGGTCTTGCCCATGTCAGTACTTCCAAAGAAATATCCTGGGGATTTGGCAATCCTAATTCTGCAAACAACAACAAAGAGCAACCCACTACACTTTCTGACAGCTTCATTTTTATAACTTAAATTATAGCTTGCTTTATAAGGAAAACATGGGTTCCCTGGCTCTCCCATCTTTTGAGGGGGTGGAGGGTCCCATATCAGGGATGGAGCTACATTTCTGTCTTTATTCTATATTCAGATATCATAGAAAAATGTTGTCTGCAGCTTGGTTAGGAAGCAGTGGCTTTCTGAACTGTCAGGAAATGTCTTAATTCAGATCTTTTCTTCCTACAGCTCATTCCTCAGATTTCCTCACTGGCCTGGTTTACAACAGTGGTGCCCCTGGTGCTTGTGCTAGCTGTATCAGGAGTCAAGGATGCCATTGATGATTTTGTAAGATCTGTATTTCTGACCTGTAGTTTGGAGTTGGCCTGTGATTCTTCAGCAGAGTAACTGAAATAAACTGCTTAAACAAACTGGTGGCAGGCACTCAGATGGGGTCAGAAAATTAAGTCCCTAAAATCTATAGTTTGTTACTGAAACAGGAGCTAGGATTCTCAAATTGCTGAACAGCTCAGCAGCTCCATTGACTTTCTCTGAAACTGCTCAGCATGTCTGAAAATGTGATCACTCATAGGTATGTCTGGATGCAGGCACAGAAACCTTTTCTTAGGTTTCCACTTTGGAGAACTTATCCTCTGTCATCTTGAACAATTTAGGTGGAAAAACAATTTGGTAGGAAGCAAGTGCTCAACCCATTTGTGATTTTTCAAACTTGCTCTGATTTGGCCAAAGTCTGCTGCCATCAGAGCTAATGGTCATAATCCCAATTGATTTCACAGAGTGATATTAGAGCTGAGTTTGGCATCTGATTTTCTCTCATTATTAAAATGATTTTGATGTTCAATGGAGCAATGCCAAAATATCAGTGGCTACTTTCCATATGAGAGCAGAGGAATGAATTTTTCTGGTGTTTACAGACTAAGGTGGGTGGGAGCAATGCCAGCTGAGTCAGAGCTGGGCTGAAGTGACAGGCAAGGCTCTACCTTTCTTCTTCTCTCCAAGAGCAAGCCCAGTGCTGCCTGTCACCCTTGGCAGTCTGGTTATGCTCTGTGTCACTGCTGTAAACATGTGCTGGACACTGACTCAGTTGTGACCCTAATCTGCCTGACCCATACAGCCATCTGGGTGGAAACCTAAAATGTTAATGAACTGCCTACGGCTCCTGTGTGTTTGGTTTCCTGGAAATGCCTTTTAACCTTCTGATCCAATTTACAGAATCGACACAAAAGTGACAAACATGTCAACAACCGCCCAGTCCAGGTCCTGATCAATGGCATGTAAGTCCCTTTTCCTGTAGTTCTCACAGGGAAAAGCATTTTATTAGTAAAGATTGTTTCATTTTTATTTTTTTTGTGTTTGTAATTCTCAAGGATCACTAAACAATTTAAAATTGAATTGTTATTGTGATTCATACCACTACTTCGTCATGCAGTTTTGGACTATGTGTCTGATTAAGAAACCCTAGACACAGTACCAGAATCTGTGCAGACATTATGGCTGTGACCTTGTGCTGACACAAACTAAACTCTTTCTCTGTTAATGGGTGTTTATGTTTAAGTAAGAATTTCAGAGTCTTGTATTACTTTACACCTTATCCCACAAAAGCGACATGCAAAGCTATCTTCTGGATCCATTTATACTCATAGCATTTGTTTTGCATTAAGCAAAACTAGGCATTATCAACAAGATATTTCAAATTAAGAAGCTGGAATATCTCCTTCATACACTTCATTATACTTTGAGTGTGTATAGCTCTTCCGGCTTAAATGTACCCAAAATATTTCAGCTGCGTGCTTTGGACATTGTACTGCTAGCACTGTTCTTTCCTACAGAAAAAATAGCAGAGGCGTTTTCATGGCAGACAGATGTGCTTGCAGTGGAGTCCAACTATGCATAGAACACAGCTGTAGACAGCTGGGAAGTATTTTGTGACTTTTTTCCACACTATAGATAGCAATACATTGTGTAAACTCCAACAGATGATCCAACAGTTAAAAATATAAGTGGAAACTGAAGAATAGGGACATAGTTTTTTGTGCTCTCTGCTAAGTAAACAAGTTTCTTAGTTTACTGTATATTAGTTACTGTGTCTAGGAAACAAATTTTGACGCAGAAATTTTATAATGTTTATAATGCCTTTTTCAAAACCTGGAAACCAAAGATCGTGTCCAGCTCTAACCAACACTGAATAAGCAAGATTGAACTGAGTTCAAGCTTGAGCTCCCAGTCCTGCTTTGAGACTGATCTTTTCTCACCTCTAGAATTTTCATGTACAGCTATCTTGGCTGTGTTGGTGCTTACAGTTTAGATGTCTTCCTGTGTGCACATCTGGTTTAATGCTGTGAAGACCACTGCATACATGGCTCAGACAGGCAAGTGCACAGCCAAAGCACCTGCGCTGACCTTCCTGAAAGGTGGTTACTCTTGCCCTTAGTACCACTCAGAAAACCTTACACAGTCTGCAGTTTTCCCAGATGAAGTCTCTCACACAAAGCAGAGAGGGATTTTTGAGGTAATGTGGCCCTTTAAGAGAAGGAAGGAAGGGAGTAGTCACTGCAGAGACAAGGACAAGGATAGTGCACATGGACTGTACTACTGTTGTGGATCTTGGTCTCACTCAGCATTGGTCAGCCCAACCACTGCTTTTATTGATTTTTACTGCTTTTTTTTTTTTGTACTGTGGTGGTCCCCCAGCTTAGTCTGTGATCAGGACACATCACAGCAGGCTCTGCTCCCAAGTCCTGATGGCACCTACAGTCTGGCTCCAGGAGCAGAGCCAAGTTCCCCACCTTCCCAAGTGGCATTTGCTATATGTGCTTACTTACCAGAGTTTTCCTTGCAGGTTAAAGGAGCAAAAATGGATGAATGTCCAAGTGGGGGATATAATAAAACTAGGAAACAACAACTTTGTGACAGTGAGTACTGTTTGTCTCTATCCTGATCACAGTTAATCTCTGCCACTCCTATCACAATAAAATCAGTCATAGTGATGATGTGGCAGTAGCCACAAGCAGCACTGCTCTGCAATGCCTGCTGACTGTGTGAATTCATGCCAAGTCTGTCTGTCTCTCTGTGCTCAGGCTGATCTCCTGTTGCTGTCGAGCAGTGAGCCGCACAGCCTGACATACATCGAGACAGCTGAGCTGGACGGGTAAGTGAGCCTGGCCCTGGTGTGCAACCACTGCCGCCACAGCAAAGCCACATTCCTGGTGACCTTGGGTGCTGCAGGCATACCTGCAATAGCTTTGGTAGCAAGAGTTTCATAACATGTAGAATAAACTTTGGGTAGGTATCTTGAAAGTAACATCTTCTGATGGATACTTTTGCTTCTTGAGTGCAAATTTCATGTGAGAAGGGGACTTTACTTTTCAGTGACAGCTTTTCTAACACCGAGAGTTAGTTAGACACATGTCCCTGCAGTATCCCCAGCAGAAACTGCTGCTTTTCTCTCTAGTATTTTCCTTGAGAAAGATTATCTGGGTGAAATAATCGTAATGAATAACTCTGGTAATCTCCTTTGGTCTGCTATAGAATAATATGAATGCAAGCACACAGCAAAGGCTTCCAAATGCTGCCCACCCCAGCACACAACTAGCTACAAAATCAGAGGGCTGCAACTTGTATTAATTGGAATAAACAGGAGCTGACTCATTTTTATGACGCAGTTTGCATTACCTTTTCTGCATTGTTCAGAACTAGCAACACTGAGCAACTAAGCAAGACCAGAAATTTCAAGAAATTGTGTCTCTCCCAAGACCCTGCAGACAGCCCTCTGGACTTTCCCTATGTGATTTCTACTGAAAATGGGTTTGTAGTTTTTATACACACAAGTGCCACTTCTAAGAGGCCCTGAACAAATGCAGTATGCTTTTGACATTGCACTTCCAGCTCCCCAGCTAGCTCGTCCCAGGACTGAAGTAATCTTCCAGATCAGAATACCATGGGAGAAAATATTCAGAGCTCTCATATATGCTTAGATACCTTGGGTTTAAAATGTGTCATGAGTGACAGGGTGGAGAGTGCACTGCTCTGTGGTGAAATTAAGAAGACAGAGCCACTTCACCTTTGGTACTATGCTCAGAACTCCTCTGAATGCTTCTCATTGCAACTCAAAGAGACAATCTACACCCTTTGGCCAGGTGAAACACATGTACAGTATCATAGTCCATCAGATGTCTAAGGAAGAAGACTGTCCTCAAGAGCAGAAATGATTTTCAAGGAAAGTTTTCAGTTCACATATGACTTTCAGGTCATGTTTTTTTCTTATATTGTTTGTCGCAGTGAAACAAACCTGAAGGTGAAGCAGGCACTAACAGTTACTGCAGAGCTTGGAGAAGACCTTCAGAAGCTGACGGAGTTCAATGGTGAGTATAAATGGAAAATTCACTTTACAGATGACTTACCCAAATTAGAGAGAGTGGTCGGGACTCTTCCTGCTGGCAAAACAGAACAGGCACTCTGCAGTCTTTACAACAGGTGTCAACACCACATGTGAAGGAAAAGGTCCCTCTTTGCTTGTAGGTCTGGGTGCAACACCTGGCTATGACCTGGCACTGCATTGGTGACAATTCTTGTGGATGGACACTTTTCTTTTGGCTGTCTGTACAAGTCGAGACTACCCACCTTGAAAACCAGCACAAGAGTTCACATAACTACCCAATGGAAACTGGTTTCCCAAAATCTTATGCTTAGTTCAAGATATTTACACACTGATGTAGCAATGCTGATGCACTGATTACATTTATCTTCTGATCAGTGGCTTTTCCCAGACACCACACAGACCTGAGGAATAACTGTGCACATAGGACAGGTGAGCCTTCCCAGCCTGAAGCCTCACCCTGAAGTAGTTCCTTTCCTCCCTCAATGCAACAATAAAGACTGAGTTTTAAAATACCTAGAGGCAAGCAGTATAGATAGGCTTAACAGGAAATGTGGCCTTTCTTAGCACTGTTTTCTGTATCAAATACAATATAGGATAGGATAGGATAGAATAGAATAGAATAGAATAGAATAGAATAGAATAGAATAGAATAGAATAGAATAGAATAGAAT
>QUSF01000074.1:129347-219848 GCA_003676055.1 Chloebia gouldiae | reverse complement strand
ATAGAATAGAATAGAATAGAATAGAATAGAATAGAATAGAATAGAATGTTTTAATTAGAAGGTATCTACAATGATCATCTAGTCCAATGGTCTGACCACCTCAGGGCTGACCAAAAATTAAAGTATGTGTTTAAGGGCATTGTCCAAATACCTGTTAAACCGGACAGGCTGGGGGCCTGTCAGTTACCTCTCTAGGAAGCCTGTTCAAGTGAGTGTTCACCCTCTCAATAATGTTTCCTAAGACGTCCAGTCTGAACCTCTTCTGGTGCAACTTCAACCATTCCCATGTGTCCTGTCACTGGATGCCAGAGAATACTTAGCAGCGTATACAAAGAAAGGAGCTAGACCTGTCAAAACCAGAATACTCCATGGTCACACATCATCTGACTGTGGAGTCAAGATGAGGGAACAGACCAAGTAGCGCTAGTCATGTTCTGCAGTGCCCTGCTGGCTTAGATATGAGGTCCAGATTACAGGAGGAGTTACTATGGAAAGTGGTGGAATGAATGCTACTGTCCTTGGAACGCCTCAAGGATTGCAGGTTTCAGGAAATACTTTTAGATATAGAGGGAAAATAACTTTAGGAAAAAAAGAGTTCTTTAAATAAGTAGATGATTCCAGGACAAGTGGTGGGTATGTGGCAAAGAGCATAGCTGAGACTGTCTCTGACAGAGTTTCTTTTGCCTTCTTTGTTGAGGGTTTATGCAATAATATGTGTGGGTTTTGCCAAGTGTCAGCTCAGTATATCAGGATTTCTTTTGAAGTGATGGCTGAAATTCTGAGTGGTTTTGGTCTTGAGAAATATGCTTTTACATGTACAGTTAGATGTTTAATGTTAATAATTGAAGTGGCATGCCTTAATTATTTTACTGAGCAGGCTGAAGTGTCCATCAATTTGTAAGCGAAATCTTAATCTTAGATAATTTTTCAAGATGCTTGGTGTGATGGTTATCTAAGGGCACTGTGTTCTTGGAAGTGCTTAATTAAAAAACATTTAAAATATTTTGGAAAATTGAGAATTTTGTTATTGGATATTTATTTATTTATTCTCTAAATCTCTATTTTACTTATGTTGTAAATAAAAGTGGCCTCTTCACAATACTTAAAATGAATAAAATGTTTCCCAGGATGATTTATATTTGACAGTGTACTGGGAAGAGTGCCTGGAATCAGACCCAGCCTTTCATTTCCCTTAGCAAAACTCAGTAGAAATATTTAAATATTTATGTAACTCTTTATCTAATTACTTTTTAAGACAGGAAGAGAGGACAGGGTTGTGCAGCTAATACAGGCACTCAGTGGAATGCTTAATGTGAGTTATGATGTTTGTTTGATGGTTCAGATAAGGAAGAAGCTTGCAAAACACTGCAATGCTTTGCTTGATTTGGCGAACCGGGACATCAGAAAGGCAATGATACTTTTAATTTACCCTCTGCTTATCACAGTTGACTTGGAAGTATTTAACCCCATCAGATGAAATGTATTCCAGATATCATATTGCTGTTGCTGGGTGAGCGGGGCAGGAGGCATGGTGCCTGGCTGTGGTGCCTTCAGTTGCAGAGCTACTGGGCTCAATGCAGCTGCCCTGGAGGGATCTTTAGAGCTTCTCACTCTTTTGTGGTCAGTCTCATTTGGATGAATCCCTTCTGATCTCAAAATCAGCGTGTCAGAAGCCTAGACCCACCCACTTATGGGAAAGCAGATGTGGACACATGAGGTGCTCACAAGAGCACTGTCCCACAGCAGGCACAGTGTTCCTGGTGGGAGACCATACCCTGGTTTTGCTTTGCATTGTGCTGTTTGAGGTTCCTTTGTGCTTTTCAAGGTGTTTGTGAGGGTGGCAGTGAGATGGGCCTGGTTACTAGAGATTTTCAGAAACTATGTGGCACAGGTCTGGTCCTTGTTGGACTAACCAGATGATAAAATAGAAGAGCAGAACAGTTGTTAGTATGAATTCTCATGCCACATGTGTCACTGAATTTCCTAATTATTCCATCTTCCATGTCTGATGGTTTGTCTGCCCCGGATTAGAGTTGCTTTTTTGATCATTTGCATAGTATTTGATTTTAAATCTGTAGTGGTGAAGACAATCATGACACTTTAAGCTGTACTTTTCTTCTAGACTTCTCTGGATTTTGTTTCTAGTCTCTTGAGCCTGGTGTGTAAATCTGAGAGCAGCTAGAAGAACTTCTCCGCAAATGCTAGTATTTTAGTAGGTATTTATAACCTGTGATGAAAATAACTGCTGATTAAGTGAACAGACTGAACTCTTAGACTGCCTTTCAGTAAGGTATATTTGTATTTTCCAGTTCTCAATACATCTACAGAGCTCTGCTTTGAATCTTTAAATGTCAGGTGCAGCAGTTGATTTAAATAGTAATTTTTATACTGAGGTATCTGAACACATTTTATTACAAGAAATAAATATAAAGCATGGCAATAGACACTCCAGTCACTTACAGTGTCAGCTCAGTGGCCAAAGAAGGTAGTGGTATATTTTTATGCGCTGCTGGGACGTGAGTTATAAAACAGATGAAATTAAAAATCAGTGAACAAAGACACCTCAGTTAATTACTCTTCTGCAGCCTTTAGGCTATGATTCCATTTGCTTGGGCTTCTGCAGTTTGAGGGAAAATGAAATAGGAAAAAAGGTGATGTCAGCACTTTTAGCTAAAGTTAGCCAGTGACATCCTACCACTATGAATTTGCTGTGAATGGATTAAAAGAATGTTGCTGTCTCAACATTTCTTCTCACCTACACAGAAACTGTGGAAACTTTGTTTTGTCCTCTACCAATAAAAAATTGCCATGTTCAAAGAACTGGATAAATCCAAGTCCACTATGGTCCTTTCAGTTATTAGATGAATATGGGGAAGGAGCAACATCCCAGAACATCAGTAAATATAAGATATAGAAAGGGAACGATAGGGGTAGGAATCGGCTGTAACTAGAGTGTGAAATATTGTCTCTCTGAGGAACAGCTGGGAATGCAGTATTGATGGCACTTTTCTGGACAAAGATATCCATTTTTGCTTTTACATTCTTTTTACAGGAGAAGTCAGATGTGAGGCACCAAACAACAAACTGGATAAATTCACAGGAACTCTTACTCTTTGGGGAGAGAAATATGCCCTGGACAATGAGAAGATGTTGCTGAGGGGCTGTACTATCAGGAACACAGAGTGGTGCTTTGGGCTTGTTATTTATGCTGGTAGGTAAAAAGACTGACATGCCGATTGCAGAGCCCAGCACCACTAGCGTGGGGATACATCACACCCAGCATGCACAAAGGAATCAAGTACTTGTGTTTCTACCAGGCACGAGAAGAAAAAAGTTTCAGAAATCCATGCAGCAAAGTACAGGAGGGGAGTTTTGATCGATGACTAAGAAAGAATGTAACAATTAAATTTGGTTAAGAATTCTCTCAAGTGTATTGAAGTAAACACTCTGTATCATTTCTATGCGATTTTCATCCACATTGGAATATCAGGGTCATCAATAATATTATTGATTAGATCTATGCTTTTCATGAGCATAGTCCTTCTATTATTTCTATACTCCTCTAGACATGTAAAATAATACATATGTCACAAATAACATATACCAAATATACTGTGAAAAGTGATTAAACCTGAATGGAAGGGTTGAAGTCCAGATTTAGTGACAGATTTTATGTGACTCTCTCCATATAATCTCACACAAATGACTTAACCTGTTTCTGCCCAGGTTTCCCACTAGCAGTCTAAACTGTGTGTACCTGCCTTCATGAGAGTTGCAATGGTTATTTATGCGGAAAACACAGTGGGGCCTCAGAGGGAATCAGCTTTAGAATAGCTAAGATTTATTACTAAAATTAACAAGTGTGCTTCATCTCCAGGGCCAGACACAAAACTCATGCAGAACAGCGGAAAAACAACTTTTAAGCGAACAAGCATTGATCGGCTCATGAATGTCCTTGTGTTGGTGGTAAGTCTGATTAATGTGTCTTCCTTTCTTCAGATGTGTTCATCATTTCCAGATGCTCTACCTCTCTGTCCACACAAATGGGGGAATATCAGATGTGACTAATGATAAAAATAAAAAGTACATCATAATTTATCAGCAGCCTCAGTTCTGCAGCGCCTCTGCCAGTCCATCCTGCAAAACAAGGCCATTACATTGACAGAATTAAGTACTTTCCTTCTGAGCTTGTCATTTACTCTGTTCTACCTTTTCTCCTCTGCATTTTTGTGTGAGAAATATTTTGAAGGCTGCAAAGCCCTTTATTCCTTCTAGTAATTTTGTCATTTTCTATTTAAATAAACATTAGCAGTTCTCTCTCTTCCTCTCAATTTCTTTGCATCTCTGGTGGTATCTGCATAGGACTTGGTAATTGAGTTTGCTAATTTACACTATGCCATCTCCCGACTTAACACATTAGGGTAAGTTATTAGACATGGTCTCATTAATGCTCAGAAGCTGGTGTTTTGAGCAGCTGGGAAATTTGAGAACATTAATCTTACATAGCAGACAGTGTTCTCAGATTGAAAAACAGATTGAATTTGAGGGTTAAGCTCATCAGTAGTTTTGACAAATGGCAAGTACTTCCAGGCAGAAATAGTGATTCTTTCACAGACTCTCTCAAGATTTTATTGCTTGAGTTCAAAGCCACTCAGGGAAGGAACACATACACTTTGACACTACTTTAATTAATGTTGCTTGAAGGAAAGGTCTTTAATTTCAGATTTTCTTTCCCTTTGAGTGTAAATTTGTCATGCTTTCCCATGCATGCTGCACCACCTTTCAGTTTATGACACTGGGAAGGTCTGGTGGTCAGTGCTCACTGTTCCTGCTCCTTCTCTACTACTCTTGCTCTCCAGATCCCCCTAGCAGCTGGCTAGGGACAGGATCCGTTCCCAGGCACTGGAACAAGCCCTGAGGGAGGCATCCACCAGAAGTCTGTGCATTACAGCAAGGCTGAACTGAGCTCTCCCTGCCCTCTATGACTTCATGCCTCCTCAGCAAAGGGGCTTAGAGCACAAACGTCTCCAGGGTGGCACCACCCTCCAACCTCCACATTTCATCTCAGCCTCTGTATTCCTATTTTTTTTTTTTCATTGGGATCCCAAAACTCTTTTAGGTGAGTCTGGGGATGCCCAGCAGTACCACATAACAGAGAGCCACTCCAGGGTTAACTTCAATCCCTCTTGAAGCCCTGCTCTGTGTACAGTAAGGATATGCCCTTAATTTAATATGCACCAATCTCTACCATAGGAAAATCTTGTTTTATCAAGCTTGGTTATGATCAGCTTGTTTCCCTCAGTGTTTTTCTTTCCTTTCTCCCCTTAAGTGGATAGCAAAACCAAGCAAGGTTTGAGCATCTTACATTCAAAATTTTTCAAGCATTTGAAGAATTTCATATTTTCATAGGTGTTCTGCTATGTTCTGACTGAGGAGGAGAATTGCCTGTGGAGGGATTCACAGGGAACAGAAACAGAGCAGAGGAAAACTGAACTGGGAATCTGGAATTTAATGTTCATTAGATTTGCTGCATCTCCTTTCACAAGCCAAGGGTCCCACCCAGGACCTTTCTGTATAAAAAACAAATTAGATGAATTTACCTCCTGGCTCTGTTTAAAAAAAAAAACTGAACAAGTTGCAGCTGATTGCATCAGCCTCTGCCTGGGCTGTTGGGTGGTGGAGGAGCCAAGGGTGTGTTTGTCTCCTTTACACATTTTTAAGGAAGCTAACATTTTGATGTCTAAGTAAAGCTCTGTCATACATTAAAAACCAGACTCCTTGCACACCTAAGGGTTTGTGGCACTTGGTTTTTCCAGCTCACTGTGTGGTCAAAGGTTACAGAGTGTGGTCATAAAAAACAGGCAGTATATTGTGCTCTTGAGCTGGAGAATACAAAGCAGCCACAACTTTACTATAAATAGGTAATTTAAATGTAGTGAAATTTACTCTACGTTAATACTGGCAAAATTATTTTGTGTTTGTTTGCCTGTAAAACTTCCAGGCACAAAGCAGTGATTAAGCAGGTTTGCCAAGGGAGTGCCTGTTAAATGCTGCCTTGGTCTGCCTCAACAAGGGTTAATCAGACTGAAACCTTCCCAGATGGCAGCCATAGCTGTTTTCTCACATTTGGAGGTGCTTCTCATCCATCTGAGAGAGAAGTTAATGTTTCTCCACTGGGGATGCACTTGCCAGCTCCAGAAATGCTTTTTTTTCTCTGAAAGCTGCTGTGTAGCAGGCTAGGGGGAGCAAATTTTCGGAGAAAGAGAGCTCTCATATTCCTCTCCTAAACAACTGACTGCTTCAAATCCCAGAGCAGAATTCCAAGTAACAGTTAAGAAACTGAAACTGTTTTAATTCACAGTACAACAGGCAATGTTTGTCTTGAAGTCCAAAGTCACTTCCTCTTTGCAAAACTCTTACCAAGAGGATCTTTAGCAGTCAATGCATGGGCAGGACCTAGGGAGGGATGATGTTCATACTAGGAAGCTCCATGAGCATGCACAAGCAATGATTTTTCATGTTGTTCTCATCAGGGCTGTGGTTACAATTGCAACACCCTGAATGCAGTTGTTTCTGTGCACAGAAATTAATCTCGAGGCCTGCTTTTAATGGCTTGGTCCTTTCCATTTGTTTCAGATCAAACAGCATATTAGTGAGCTTTCTGCAAGCATGAGGGTTGCACATGAGAGGGGTTGTGAGAGCATTAACATGCCCAGTGCACAGACAACAAAATGTACGTAAATCAAGTGCGGCTGTAGGCAAGAGCTGCTGTGGTATAGAATCAGAGTGGCGTGAATTGGAAGGGACCTTAAAGATCACCTTGTTCCAACACCCCAGCCATGGGTGGGGACTCCTTGGGAAAGTTCAGCTCCTGTTTTGCCCTACATGTATTTCTGTTGTTGAATCACACATTGAAATTCCTATAGGGATTGTGGTATTCTGCAAATGGATAATTTTTAACCTCTGGGGCAGTGAGGTGGATCATGCCTCTCAAATACCCTTAAGTCCTTATAATTACAATAGCACAGATTGAGGTATGTTTTAATTTCTGGTTCACAGAGGTTTAAAAACACAGCACCACATTCCTTACCAGCAAGCAATATTGTCTCCATTTCACAAGCTGAGCAATTTATTTGGCTTCGCACAATTAAATAGAAAAGCTACTACTCATGTGTGAAATAAATGTGTCCCCTGAAACTCAGTCTGTCACCTTTTCTCACTGCAGTTCCCTTTTGTGGCTTTTTGATATTAAAACTTTAATCAATCAGGCATGAACTTTTCACCAAGTGATTCATATTGCTCCACAGAAGTATCTTTCTTCCTTCCACAGATTACCTCAGCAGTACAAATATTGGCTTTGCCATCAACGTTTCTATATTTGTCCCTCAATTACTGTTTTTTAAAAAGGTTGATCACTGTTTTCATGTGATTGTTGCAGTGTGGCCTTTACATAATGGTCCAACTTACTGATATTTCCTCCCTAATGATTATCCTTGAAAATGATTATTTTTAATTGCTCTTTTGTGCAGCCTATTGACTCCATATCTTCACTCTTTTATTATTACATTGGTTGTTTTATGTCAAATGTTTGGAAAAGACCATACCAAAAGAATTTTTTCTCATTATTTGTCCAGGAAGGATGACAAGCTAACTGTAGTTTATATCCCCCACCATCACCATTTCTACCTTACAAATATTGTAATTATATTAGCAGGATTCCAAGATGGTTGGTCTTCCCAGTTTTTAAGGCACTGTTAAAAATTAACCTTATTAAAGTTATTAAAGTTATTAAAGCTTAAAAACTATGCTCTAAGCTTCCATCTTTGAATTAGATGGACTTGCTGCATTGAAAATGCTTATTATCAGATAGAGTCACAGAGTGCTCTATGTCAGTGAACATAACCTTCCTTTTTCATATACCATAGGGCAGATAAGTCCTTCTTTTTCCTTTCTCCTTCCTTTTGGAGAGCTGTCTGTTAATGCATTTGCTTTTCACACACCTGTTTATGACTTTATTTTTTTTTCTATTCTCAATTCTTTATTACTGTTGGAGATTCACAGTGCTGTAATTCCTTGCAGTTTTTATTAATTTCTATTAAATTTATTTATTCCTTTTCTTTTTGTCTTCTTTTCCAAATAAATGTATTGCTACAGTCTTGTCTTTTTTAATCAAAAAATGCTTTATGACCTATGTAATGTTTTTATGTCTGTTAAATAGTGTTTCCAAGCAAGCCCCAGTTTTCAGTAAGGTTTCCTCATTTGAAATTTACTTCCCAGTTGCTGTTGCCCTGGTTACTTTAGGCTACAGGAAACAGGCTTCTCTAAAGCCCAAGGATACGCATCATTAGTTGGTTCTGCTTTTTGTTTGCTCAAAGGAAATGCAATCAAATTGTAAGGGCAAATACCAAGGCAACTATTAGCTTTGAGAAAGCAATTAACTCTCCTCTAACTATCAGAATAATATCCAGTGCTAAATTCCAGGCTGTATGCTCCTGGATATCTTTAGCAGTCTTTCAGAAATTATTAAGAAGACTGTGATACATCTGGCAAATGGCCAAGTAAAGTCCTTCAGGCAGTTTCTATTCCCAAGTGTGCAGCCAGATGTTTGAGCACCCTCAGCTCAACTCTCCTTTAATTTTTGAGATTTGCTGTACAGCAGACTGCTGTAACCACCCTCGCTGAGATGTCTGCTTGGGATTTAAATCCCCAGCTGCTTGAGGACTTTTAATTCCAAGTTGCCAGACTCTGCACTGTGTAGCTTTGTCCTCGAGGTAAAAGTATCATAATTTTGCTGTTTTTTCCTCTTCATCCCTAGGCACATTTCCCTATGATTGAGGCTATCCATCCCTGTCCCATTAGGGTCTTCTGATTAACCTGCGCATAATAAATTCCTTGTTTCTAAAACGCAATACATTTTGTTTGGTTTTGATTTGTTTGGTTTGTCTTTCAATTTTTTTTTTCAGATCTTTGCATTTTTAGCACTGATGTGTCTCATCCTAGCCATTGGCAATGGTATCTGGGAGCATGATAAGGGCTACTACTTCCAGGTCTATCTGCCCTGGGCAGAGGGTGTCAACTCTGCCTCCTACTCCGGCTTCCTCATGTTCTGGTCATACGTGATTATTCTAAACACAGTGGTACCTATTTCACTCTATGTCAGGTACGTGCTGTAAGCTCCTTTCACTTTTGATCTTAGGAGAGATTTAGCTTTTGCCTTAACTAGGAGTAACATTTTCCTTAAAACCTAACACAGCCACATCATGGATGCTTCTACACAACCACAGTGACACTTTCCTTGTTTCTGATACCTTCAGAAGGCTTTGTCAGTGTTGGAGTAGGGACAGCAGTGAGCCCTGGAAGAGGAGAGGATGATTTTGCAATTAAAAGGAAGGTGTAGGTATGTAGGCTGTTATAGGAGCAGGGCTGGAAGCCTGCCACCTTTAGCATCTTTCTAACAGTGAATGAATGGCCTGTTCTTCGAGGTGGCTTCAGGACTGTGTGAGGATTACCAGGTAAGAAGGTGCAACCAGGTTGAAGGACTTCGTGCTATATGAGCAGTTGAGAGTGTTCTCTCTTCTCAGACAATGCAGAACTGTGTTGGTTATTTGTGATAGATAGGAATGACAGGTAGGCAGCATGTCTGTGATGCTCTCAAAACTCGGGGCTGGGGTAGACACTGCACAGCCCTGTTCAATTTATCATTATAGCTACCTTCAGTCAGCTTTACTGCTGAGACTCTCTTTTGTGTTGGTAGACACGAGGAATTAATTCCATTCCTGTACAGTATGTCACTCAGCAAGGTGAAAATTCATGTCATCTGTGAGCTGATGCCACTCTTCTTTGGTGATACTGAGTGACACAGTGGCTCTGTTGTTGGAGATGTGGCTGTGCTCATCCCCTGGCAGTGGGCTCAGCTCAGCTCACAGCTCTGCTGGAAACCATCTCCTGAGATGGCACTAACTGAAATGCACTGCTCCTGCCTCACTTCTCAGTCCAAACACTTCTGAAACTTTGCAAGTACTTCTATAAAGTAGTACTTTATGAACAAAGGAAATGAGTTTCTGCTGTAAGTTTAGCATATCATTTCAGTGGGACTTGCTTCAGCATCCCTTACCACAGGCCACCTATAGGCAGATGAGTTCAACCTGTCATTACCTTCAAAGTTGTCTTCTAATTGCAATTGATAATGGTGGTGCTGAAGATAAAGAGCTTGTCTCTTAAGTTAATGAATATTCCATCACCTTCTGCTTCTGTTTCATTAGTGTGGAGATTATACGCTTGGGTAACAGTTTCTACATCGACTGGGACCGTAAAATGTATTACCCACTGAATGACACGCCAGCTCAGGCTCGAACCACTACACTCAATGAAGAGCTGGGGCAGATCAAGTACATCTTCTCAGACAAAACAGGAACTCTCACCCAGAACATCATGTGTTTCAACAAGTGCTCCATCAATGGCAAATCCTATGGTATGCTTGTCTTATTCTCTGGGTTTTCTTCACTGTATGCCTCTTCATCCACAGAGACTAAATCTGATATCCAGAAGAGAGTGCCATGTAAGGAGCTGCAGTGATCAAGTGTAAGGCAACCCTTCAGGGATGTCTGGACAGCCTAATTGCATCACTTGACATGTATTAATTGTTTCCCCTTTTTTCTCACTCTTTTATCTCCTCTTTTCTGTCCCACTACTGCCCCAACACTGTTAGTTTTGCCTCATTTGTCCCAGATTTACAAAATCTGTAACCAAATTTGTTTTGGGTTTTTTATTTTTTTCTGATATCACTAGTTAGGTAATCACAGCTTTTTATAGTATTATTGGCATGGTTAGCCAGGTATTGCTAACCTTGCAAAATATAACATGCAACTCACATAACTCACTCCCTCCTAATCACTTATGAAATCAGCCATCCCTCATGGGCCTCATCTGCAAATTTTATCAGCTTCTCACACTGTCCTCTCTCAGCAATTTCTCATGTCATGAGCAGTAATTTTCCACATTCTTTTCAGGTAGTTGGAGTAGTCAATGACCTGGTCTTTGTCTTTACACCTGACATTCTTCAACTACCAGAAGAGAGAAAAGTTTGCAGGAATTTGGAAAAAATGGGAAACATGAGTTGTTAAATCTGTTAGATCCTAGAAGTTATTGATTTAAAGGGCTTGTTCATGCTATGACCCCAGTCAGTTTTCTTCATACTGCTCAAGAGATGCTAGCACTTTGTAAACTGCCTAATTGATTAACATCACTAGATGCCCCAGAGAAATTAGTCACTGCTTATTTGTATATGGATGCTTGCTTTGCCTGTGTCAGACCTCCTGATGCACTAATGTGCCAGAAAGTTTGCGTCTTTTCTCAGTGCTAACAGCTGATCTAATAAAAAAAGATATTTCTTCCTATGAATCTGTGTACATTTGGAGACCACCTTATCTCAAGGAGTGTTACCATGATATCTAACATTAGTACTGCTAATGAGGAGTTTGAAATCTCTCCTATCAAGTGTCCTTAGTTTCTGAAGTGCATGTCACCACCAACAGGTGACATACAGGGTAAGGGTTCAAGAAATGAATGGGAAACACATCCAAAGAAGGCAAACAATCTATTGCCTGTAGTTTTCTAAATGTTTAGCTTCTTCCTAGCACAGTACTTCTCTGCTGCTCAGGAGCATTCTGGTAAGCAATGCCAGAAAGGATGATTTAATTCTGCTCTCTTCTGGAGGCTTCAGGGAAGGAGATGTACGAAAGCCTCTTGGCTATGGTTCCCAGGGAATTAGCTGATGCCCGAGGTTCTCAGGAGAGGTGTTTACTGTGTTTCTTTTACACTTCTGTTCTTTTACACTTCTTTGTGAAGGCACACAAGTACTACAATTGATTTTGGTCACAGTTGAGGTTGCTGGTGCAAACACGAGTCAGTCATTCCTATAAATCATTCAATTTCAATCTTATTTCAATGAAGTGTTGGGACTGGCTGGCTTTGGCACAGTCCAGACCTTTCTAAGTGAAGCTTTTCTCCAGGCATAAGTTCTAATAATGTTTCTTGGAGATGACATGTCTTCAGTTCCTATGAATTCAGATCATCCGTTCAGGGAGAATCAACAGAGCAGCCTTTCTATCTAGAGGTGGGGAAAATGGGCTTTAAGACTCCTTTTCTGTGGGTGTCCAGGGACTACTGCAAATAGGATCCGGGAGCTGGATTTTGAAAGAGAAGGCACAAGAGAAGTCAACCCTTGGAAATACTTTCATTTCCTACCTAGCACTAGAAACACTATTTTCTCTGTATTCAGCTCAAGACGAGTATTTTTTACTCAAAAGCTAGTCACTTTTGTGGTAACTACTTAGTATTTCAAGCATCTATCAGTCTCCAGATTTTGTCATGGACAAACATAGAAACTGATGGTTATGTATCATCAGTCATCAGTGCCCGTGTCAATGTACTTTTAAAATAGAAACTTAGAAACACTTTACTCAATTTTGTGGCTCAGAGACTGCACTTACCTGCAGTTTGTGGCTATAATTTCATCTTTCTTGCTTGCAGGTGATGTGTATGATATGTCTGGGCAAAGGATAGAAATAAATGAGGTAAGTGCTCAAGTGCTATCAGGATCTGTGCTTTCAGTGGACCTGGATAAGTAACAGTGGACAGATCCCTGCACAGTTTATGTTTTTGACCCTGCAAGAGCTGATGCTCTTGATGATCACAACAGAGATGCGTGTTCCTCTGGATGTCAGAGAATTTCCAGAGTTAAGTTCTTTTCCAGTAAGCCTGTGTTAAACCTGCAGGTCAGGAACAGGCTACTGTCCCCTCTGCTTCTCCTGACATCCTGGTGCATGCACAATTTCTCTTGGACACTTGACCACTGGTGTTTGTTGGACACTTGGACACTGGTGAATTTTATTAACCTTGTCAGTTAGTTAAAGCTTTAGCAAGGAATTAGTGAGTGCAGTTCACACCAATACTGTCAAATTCCTCTGATGTGTGGACTTCAGAAAGTGTGAAAATGTGCAATTTTTACATTTTTCTTTAGTGTCTGCTTACAGGCACAAATGTACGTCTTCATTTCAAAAATGTCTGAAAGCTACATGCAGTAATCCAAACAACAAATAGCAGGATGATTATGAAAATCCCACTCCTCATTCCAATGATTCATTTCCAATACATTTAGATCTTGTATTTCCCACTGAAACAGTCTGTTTGTGCTGAGCACTGTGCCTCCAACCTGCCCTCTCTCTGTCAGCCTTGCTTGGTGACACACGCGGGAGTCCTGCCAACTGTCCGCCCCACCCTGCTGCTGGCGACACTCTCTGGAGCAGAGTCCTGCTGCCCACACACCCACAGTGTTGCTGTGCCTGGACCTTGCTGCGCAGATGACTGTGGGAGGGGTCGGTCTGTGCTCTTGGGCTGAGTGCTAAATGTCAGTGTGCAGAGGTCAAAAAGTATGATTCCCATCCTGGAAACTCTGAGCTCATCAGGGATGGGGTGGCAGTCAGAATTGTCCGAGGCAGGCTTGGCAGTCCATTACTCCATGACGCATCATATGGTAAGCTTCTGGACATCTCTCCAGTGTGTTCCACTCTGCTTGGGGCTCCTTGTTTATTGACAAAATGGTTAGTGCCTGTGGAGTTTAACCTTTACTTCACCTGGCTGTCCTTTCCATATCAGGATTTTTTCCTGACTTTGGGAGAACATGGTGGATAAGACAGACTTTTGAATTGTTTTAAACTGGTCTCCTCCATTCCACTATCACAGGCAGCCTTTGACATCATAAGCAAGATGCTTCCAAGCAGGTGTGTGTTGAAAGAAGGCACTTCTTTGCTGTAGGCATCCACTGGTAGGGCTCCTGTTGAAGCATTAGCTGCTGCTCAGAGAAGCAGTTTAGCTAATTGGTTCTTAGCCTGAGTGCTCTGAAAGGCACATCTAGTGCTGTCCTGTCCCATGATTAAATACCTTTCACAGCCTCCCACTTCCTTAAATCCACCAATCTCTGTCATGAGCAGCCAGCCCTGCAGGATCCTTTGTAAATGTGAGGAGGAGACGGGGGCTCTGTTGGGCAGCTGGTGTACAGCCGTGTGAGAGCTAAAGAAATAATACCAAGCCATGTTTTTTTTCAGAACACAGAGAAGGTTGATTTCTCATACAACCCATTAGCCGACCCAAAGTTTGCCTTTTATGACCACAGCCTGGTTGAAGCCGTGAAGATGAATGATGTCCCAACGCACAGGTTCTTCCGGCTGCTCTCACTTTGCCACACGGTGATGCCAGAGGAGAAGAAGGAAGGTGAGGAGTGCTGAGGGCACTGAAATGAGTGGTTATGTTCACTCGCACCACAGCATGTCTTCTCTCCACAGAAGCTGTTATTGGTCCTTTTGGCTCCCTGGTGATTTTCTGTAGTGTATGGCTACACATAAATCAGTGTCTTTGGAGATGCCACATGGGAAGAGAAAGGACCAGGGCCTCCACTCCCTGTGTGTTCCCGTGGTGGAGCTGACACTACTGCAAACACCACATCTCTGGAGTGCGGAAATTGCAGGTGCCACAGCTTCCCTGAGGTGGCAGAGGCTTGCCCTGCTCTCTCTCTACTTTACTCTTAGCCCCAAAAAAGCAAAGAACATAGAGTACCTATCCACTGGAGACTCATTAACTCCTCTTACCCAGTGTTCCCCACACCTCCTAGGTCAGCCTCCTCAAATCCCAGGTGGGATGAAAACTATACTTTAAAGGCTAGAATTAATTGACACGTACAAAGTGAAAATATGGATCAGAAAAAATACATGCAAATCTAACTAGAAGGAGCTAAACCCAAGGAACCTGTCCTCTCAGTGAGATGCTAGACTCCAAAGAGAGTGATTAAAATCCCCAAAAGAATCCATGGGGCCTCTTGCACTGTTCTGGAGGATGGGTTGGTGGGACTTGACGGAGATGTGTGGACATAAGGTGCTTTTTAGTGCTGGACCTCTGTGGATAGATAGAAAAGTAAAGGGATAACTGCTATATTATGTCTTATTTTTTTTCTTAGCTCAGAAATAAGTCAAAAGCCACATGACATCTTTTTCTTGCATGTCAGGTAATTTGGTGTATCAAGCACAATCTCCTGATGAAGGAGCCCTAGTCACTGCTGCCAGAAACTTTGGATTTGTGTTCCGGGCTCGCACACCAGAGACCATCACTGTCGTGGAAATGGGAGAAACAAAAATCTACAAACTTCTGGCTATTCTTGATTTCAACAATGTTCGCAAACGAATGTCTGTGATTGGTAGGTTCCCTTTGCTGCTTTCTTTCCTTCCTGACTTTCGCAGGTTCTGGAGCTGTCCCTCATTCTGCTATGATGCAGAATTTTTCTAGGAGACTTCCTTTGCAAAATGCTCTGAATAATATTTATTTCTGAGGACGTGAGATGGGCTGCCTTGACTTTATAATTGCACAGCAACAGTGCCAGAAAAATACTTAAAGCAGGCAGGTGGGATAAATCTCAACATATGGACTACAGTGATGCAAGCCCTCCTCCTAAAGATCCTAAAGACACGGAGCTTTTCATATATCTTTCTCCCCTCATTACAGTGCAGGAAAGGTCTTTCTTCTAATCAACCTTTAAATTTTCAGTGAAATTTGAGGAAGGAAGACAGTAGAAAGCAAGAACAAACTGAGAAAACAGGTTTTTGCTAATAAACAAATTTCAAATTTCTCCCAAACAGAAAATGGAGAAATTATTCAAGAAAGTTTTTGCAGCTTTATTAACATTCCAACTTACTCTAATATTTCATTAATATTGTAGTTACAGTTTACTGGTAGGAAAATAGGAGAAGTAGGTCCAGTTCCCTAAAAACAAGTTGTTCTTCACTTTTGAGTGAAGTACAGCCTGCAGAAACAATGTAGTGTCTGCTCAGACCAATGCAGTCTCTTATTTTCTAAACAGATCTTGTCTTGATTCCTGGGGGTTTGCCAAAACTTGGGGAAATTCAGATGCCTGTAGCAACTGTTCTTGGCTTTGATGGAAGAGCTTTGTACCCCAAAAGACTCAGTCTGGGATTTGTGGCATTTCTTTTCCCCTTCCTCACAGTGCGGAGTCCAGAAGGTGACTTGACTTTGTACTGCAAGGGGGCTGACACCATTCTTTATGAACTGCTTCATCCATCCTGCAATTCTCTCAAAGAGGAGACCACAGAACACCTGAATGTAAGAGCTTCCTTCTCAATAACATCTCTTCATTTGATGTTTTCTTTTTCTCCAGCATACGTAGTCCTCAGGAAAAAAAAAAAACCCAGATTTTAGAAACAGCATTTAAGCACCAATTTTAAGTTATGGAATAGAGAAAAAAATTAATTTCTATGGCCTTAGATCTCAAATTAGTTGCCTAAGCATGAGAACCAAGTGCTATGTAAACTACTTCAGGACAGTCAGCAAATCGAGGGAGGTGATTCTGGAACACTGTCCAGCTCTAGGATTCTCAGCATAAGAAGGACATGGACCTGTTGGAGTGAGTCTATGGCTATGAGAATGATCAGAGGGCTGGAGCATCTCTCCCGTAGCTGGGAGACTTGGGGTTGCTCACCCTGGAGAAGAGAAAGCTCTAGGGAGACCTTATAACACCTTCCAGTACCTGAAGGGGCTATAAGACTGCTGCAGAGGGACTTTTTACAAAGGCATGTAATGATAAAACAGGGGTTTGATGGCTTTAAACTGAAAGACAGAAGATTTAGATTAATTATTAGCAAAAATTTCTTTACTGTGAGAGTGTTGAGACACTGGAAGAGGTTGTCCAGAGAAGCTGTGGATGCTCCATCCCTGGAAGCATTCAAGGCTGAGTTAGATGGGGCTCTGAAGAACCGGGTCTATTGGAAAGTGTCCCTGCCCAAGGCAGGGGGGTTGGAATGAGATGATCTTTAAGGTCCCTGACAACTGAAGACATTCTATCATTCTATGATTCTGTAATATGGACAAAGATGGCAAATCCAACGCAGGACATTTAGAAGCCCGGGGACGTGTTTCTGATGCACCTGGGGAACCATTCCCCAGAGATGCCTTTCACAAATGCATCTTTGCTGTTCCACCAAACACTGAGGTCTATATTGTCCATCAGAAAGCACAGCTAGGCTTGCTGATATGCCACGACTAGCTGTGTTCATGCTGTGCATTTCAGCCAGAATTCATACCCTAAAAATGTTGAACCCACATGCAAAATTTGAGGCTGTCTTCACTGTTTATTTAGGTCTCACTGTTCTGGACCTCCTGATGAGAAATACAAGCATGAGAAACAAATGCTTGATTAGTGAAAAGCTTTAGAGCCAAAAGAACTTTTTACTTTGTTTTTTTTTTCTATAAGGACCCTGTATGGTAATGATGAAGTGATCTGGAATTGCTATTTAAAAATGCCTCAACGTTTGTGGCCTAAGGTGTCATTTGTTCACCTTTCCTCCGCAAACTTTACCAAGATGCTTTTACCGCTCTGATTTCTGAAGGTCCTTCGTAACCAGACTCTTCTTCTTGGACCTTGGATCATCTGTCTCACCACTGTCTTGCAGGAGTTTGCTGGAGAAGGCCTGAGGACACTCGTGGTGGCCTATAAGAGCTTGGAGGAAGACTACTTTCAGGATTGGATCAGGCGTCACCATGATGCAAGCACTGCCTTGGAAGGACGGGAAGAGAAACTGTCGGAGTTATATGAAGAGATTGAAAAAGACCTAATGGTTGGTAATTCAGGGAATCTGGGCAAGGCTCCGGGGAAGGCAGTGAGGGTGGTGGTTTGTCAATAAACATCTCAGTGTGACTTTGGTAAACACTGCTCTGCAAACAGCTCAGTGGGCTGTGTGACAGGAGCAGGTCAGAACATGGAAGCCCTGGGTGTTCACTGGCACCTCCATCAGGAGCCCATAACTGCAGTGTCAGCCACCAGTTCAGGGGAATGGTTTTATTTTAACTCACGTGGGTGTCAGAGTAGCTTTCTCGTGATGAAGTGACATACCAGAGCCTTCAGGAGATGACGTGGACCCAAATATTTCATAGCTATGCTTTGTATGTGCAAATGGCTGACCTATTTATTTTCCAGCCTTTGAAATGGCAGGCAGTGAATAATTTCCAGTGCCGATGAGAGTGTCTCCTTTGTTCTTCCAGCCCTGGGCAGGATGGGTAGATGATATCCATGAACACATTTGTGTCAATTTGAAATAGAGCTGAACAGTGATCTTTGGGTCATTCTTCTCTTCCTAAGTGTTGTTACAGTTTTGAAATGCCCTGGAGAATTTGCCCATGTTTTAGAGCCATGAATAATGAATGAAAAGCATGTGTGTGATCTGAAGAGAAAAAATCCAGCTTTTGTAATCATAGCAATGCTTTTTGAAAGCCCAGAAATCCTGGCTCCTTTGCTCCTTCCATTAGCTGTTTGTCAGAATGCCAGCAGTGCTCAGGGAAGAAGCAGGTGTGAGCTGGGGAAATGTTGGCCTTTGGAAGTTGCATAGTCTCTCTAGCTGGATCAGAAACTACTGTAAAACAGGGATTGTAGAGTTTGGAGGACCCTGTAAGAAGTTCCCTCAGAGCTGCTACCTACATTGATAACACTCATAGCTGATCTATGATGGACATCTCAGGATGCCAAAAGGGATCCCAGGCTTAAAACCAACCTCTGAATTTAGTCTCCAAGCAGCAGGAGGTAGGTGGTAGCAGTGAAATCCGAGGTTGCAGTGAAACCTCCATGTCTCTTTGATTACAGGTTAAAGCCACTACCTACCTTCAAACAGCAGAAAAAGCAGTAACTTAAAAATAATGAAGGTTTGTGTCCTGAGCAGTCTGTGGTGTAGCTGTGTAACAGTGTGGACCAGGGATGGGGATAGGTCTGTTAAGGGCTGGAGAAGATGTTTAGCAGCCATGTGACATCTGCAGTACCACATGGCTGGGCTCAAGTTCCACACCAGAGGAGGTCCAGGGACACGGATCCAGAGTGTCTTTGCCCCTCTATTAAAGCTCTATCTGCTGTGAAGGGAACACATGGAACAACACAGACCTGTAGCTCTGCAAACATTCTTGCAAATAATTCCATGCATATTCATAATCCATCAGAGCCTGGGGAGATTAGAGACTAGAACATCTGCAGGATCAGCATTGTCCTCTGTACAGTAAATTCGCTGAGGAAGAATGACAATTGGTACAATCTTATTCCTGGGGATTTCATTTGTGTTTGCTTAAATAATTAAGTTTAATGCTTTCTCCTTTGGTAGCAGTGGGAGGATTTAACCAGCTCCCTGCCATTTCTGTTAAGCTGCTAGGTGCTACAGCCATAGAGGACAAGCTACAAGATGGGGTACCACAGACAATTGAGACTCTTGCCAAAGCCAACATCAAGATATGGGTTCTCACCGGAGATAAGCAAGGTAAAAGCACTACAGCTTTGCATGCTTCTCTTCTCCTCCACTGGTGGGGTTGTTCTGCTAAAACATGTGTTCTCATTCTTTGAAAACTGCACAGAAGACAAACTTACATGGCTTTGCTTCACTGCCAGCAATGCACAATGTCAGTTAACTAGAATTAGATCAGATGACTAGCTCATGCCTGTATTTAATTTCTGTCATGAGAGTGGAAGCAGGGTGAAGGCAGCATTGCCTTTGGAGAGGTGACATTAAGCAACCCATAGTCCCTGACATAAACTGTGAAAAGGTGTCACCTTCATCCAGTTGATCATTCAGGTGAAGAAGGTGGAAAAAAAACTTGTCCTGCTTTCCAGAAACTTTCATGTTAAAGTGGATGTTGGGTGCATTTCAGCTTGTTTCTGGCTCTTATAATCCCAAATAGAAATGGAGAAAACACAGGAGATGGAGATGGAAAGAGCAGCAAATAGACTCCAGTGAATTGTTTTGGAGACATAGTATTTTCACTGAAACAATGGTGTTTCAGGGAGGTCAAAAGTGTTTGCAAATAATTTCATCCAAGACATGAGCAGAGAATTTTTGAGAAAAATGGACCATTTAATTTTGTCATGTTCCAAATGCAATAGTTTTGCTATAAAATACCAAAATATCTTTCCAGAATTTTATGGACAAAAGGTCATATTCTTTTTCAGAGTTGTGTTTTGGGGCTTTTCTGGAAGCAGGGAGAGGACAAGTTTAAAATCCTGAAAAAATGTTTGAATCGACATGAAGTTTTTTTTTTTGTTGTTTTGGTTTTGTGTTTTTTTTTTTGTTGTTGTTGTTGCTCCAAATATGTTGATTAAAAGGTATTTTAAGCTTTTTCATGTTGGTAGAGTTATTTTTTTCCTGTGGTCTTGTGAAATCAAACTGGCTGGTACAAGCATCAAAGTATCTCTCCTGGCTCTGGTACTGTTGGCTCCGAAAGGCTCCAATCTCTTTTGAGTCAGAAATAGAGCTTTTGTCATGTGAACAAAAAGGCCATAGAAGTGGGTGAATTTGGGGCTGCTGAGATGGATTATCTTCCTGGTTTATCTTTCCCAGAGACAGCAATGAATATTGGTTATTCCTGCAACTTGCTGAATGATGACATGGAAGAAGTTTTCATTATTGAAGGCAGCACGTCTGATGACGTACTGAATGAGCTGAGGTAAATGGCTGAAAAACAGTTTCACTGCTGTGCACTAGCATTATTTTTGTTTTGTATCATTCCACCTTCTTTTTCCCCATCAGCTTTCCTTGTTGCAGTTCATTCAGAGACCTTAGATAAGGGAGAGCTGCCTCCCTGGAAGATCCAGAAGCTAAACACAATGTAGAAATCTCCTCTCAGAGTAAATGCTGAGGCTCTTTGATGCAAGAGCTCAAATTAAATAAAGGTATAAGAAAGCAGAGTCAGATAGGGAGTATCAGCTGAATTGACCAACAAGTGATCCTGAGCTACAAAGGCTTTGGCTCCAGGTTTGGTCTATGCTGATGCTGTACTGTTCTTGCCATCTATTTACATTGCTGTCCTTTGTCTGGGTATGTCTTTTGTCTGAGTACCTTTTTGACAGTATCTGAGAATTTACCTCCCTTCCTCACCTCCTCTGTAGACTCAGGTTCTTTGGTAAAGGTGAAAAATGGGAAAGATTTGCAGTCCTTTTCTCTTGGAGTAGATGGCTGCTAGATAACATGCACAGAAAATCAGATATCTTTTGGAATACCATCCTTCATGGCACTCAGATGGTTTGTTTGACTTAAAATTAGCAGAAGTTTAGCAACACTAGTTAGGGTTTCAGAAATGTGGATGATCTGTGCAGACAGCAGCAGCTAAGCAATACATATTGTTGTAGGGATACAGTAAAAATTGGACTGAACTATCAAAGGGAAGTGTTTTTTTTTGTTTTCATAAAGTTGCTCTTACAAAACAGACACGTATTTGCACAATTTTCAGATTTCCATCATTATCCTTTTTGGTTTTTTTTTTTTTAAGGAATGCAAGAAAAAAGATGAAGCCAGACTCCTTTCTGGACAGTGATGAAATCAACATTCAGTTTGAAAAATCTTCAAAAAAACAAATAATTATACCTGATGAGCAAGCAAATGGGGTGTACGGTCTGGTTATCACTGGCCACAGCCTGGTAAGGAAGGTTCAGAGCCTTGCTAGGGATGAGTTCCCTGTAGAGCTTACTGCAAGACATACTGAAAGTCTGAAAAATGCTTTAAAAATTCAGCTCTAGAGGACAGGAGGTTTTTTCCTCCTTACTGAAGATTAGGTTCGGTGGTTATCTAAGACATCAAAGGTGACAGACAGTGTTTCAGAGGATGCTTCAGGAAAAGAAAACAGTTGGCCTTGATCTTTGGTGAACAGGAGGGATAGAGTAGCTGGATCATATTTAATTTCTTGAAATATACTAGAAAAATAATGAGATTTGTGTTTGCAGCAAGAAGATAACATGAGACGTGGGTTTAAATGCCAAGGACATATTCTACTGAATATAGCTGAAAACAGATATGCTTAATTTATAGGATATAGATATTATGACTTAACTAATATATTGATACTCTCTCCCACAATGTTCTTCCAAGCAAACTGAAGCAATAAACTCTAGATTAAATTGTGACAGATTAAAGACTGCTTGGGAAGTGTGGCTCTGAAGGCCTCGCTGTTGATCTAAAACAACAGTTAGCTGTCATCTGCAGAGGGTTATCCCACATCTATTTGATAGTCAGTGTTTGCATTAACTGCTTAGAAAGAAAGCAGGTAACACCAGACGGGGAGAAAGTACAAAGAAATCTGAGTCAGGTATGATCTGAAAAGCATAGGGGGAAACTGAGTCAGTTGGGATTTCTGAGCCTGGAGAATCTGATCAGTCTTGGTAATATTCTTCAAAATTATAACAGGTAAAGAAAATAACAGAGCTAAACTGAGATAAGAGAGTACTGGGTGAAATGTCTTCATGGTGAGAACAGTGAAACTCTGAAATACATTATCTATATTGGGAAATATTTTAGAACCAGTTAGAGGAAAGAAAAAACAACTTAGATCAATTCAAACCTGTCTGCGAGGAACATTTAATTTATGTCAGGTTTATTTATCTGTTGTATTTTACTTTCCCAGATCTCAGTGAAAGCAAATAGTCATAGCAAATAGACATATTTAGAAAGTTTCAGGAGGTGCCACCCCTCAGAAACAGGATGCTTCTGTTCCCTGTGGTTGCTACCTTTCTTAATGACAGCCCAGAAATGTTCACTTCCAGCTCTACACCAGCCCAGCAAATAAAGAAAATCTCATCTTTCTCTACTTTTGGCTCATGTGCCATGTGTATCGATCCCAAACACTCTCAGACAGTGCCTAGGTTATTAAGTACCCTTTCCCCCTCTTTTACACTCACTTCCCCTTGAACTCCAGGGCCATAATCGCTGGATTACCACTGCAAAGCAGACAAGAGGTCTGTCAGGTTTGGTCCATGTGCATTGCATGGACATCAGCTGGAAGCCCCTTGCCTGTTCCTACTCCATCCCTTCAGCCTGCAGCACAGACCCTGAGTGCTGTGCTAGCAGAACACCTCTGGCAGTGATGGCAAAGCTTTCTTTATATTCCTGGAAAAACACACACTCACCTACATCCTGACAAGGGGATACATCCCACACAATCTGGGCTGTGTGGGAGCAGCCAGTCCACAGAGTAGACACAATGAGTTTCACCAAGATTATGGCTTTCTCCTCGGTGGGGACCACAAGGACAGTGGAGACAAATCTAGATGTCATTTATTTATTTCTATGAGCTTGAACAATGGTGTGATACTGTCCCACACACAGTGCTCTATCCCTGCCTGTAGAGGGGTGGGAGGGCAGTGCTGGGCTATGCACACATCTGGTGTTGCCTGAAGAAAGCAGTGAACAGAAAATTGTCAGCAACCTTAATGGCATCATCATGCCACTTTATTTGTATGCAGTTGCACCAATTAAAATATGAAGTGGTAACATTTTACTGGTGCTGTGCAGCAAGGATATTGAGGCAAAAACCATCTCTGACTACACTGACCAGCAGTACTCAGGCTGAACCGTGAAAAGGTCTCTTGTTGAGCAAGATTCCTGCCATAACAGAGGAAAAAGGGGACACTGGTGACTTACAGCTCTCTGTTTCAAAAATAAAGAATATGTGACCTAAGGACTGTCTGCCTCACACAGACAAGGCAGTGGGCCTGCTGTAATGGCTCTGAACAGGAGTGAGCCTTGTAGATTCCTTCCATACATGTCTGCTTAAAAGATACAACAAAGAACAGAGACATAACGCATGATCTGAAAGAAATTTGAAAAGCTCACACTGCTCCCTCCTCCTCATGCAGAGCTGGAGGGGTGACTAGACATGCAATTATCTCAGTGCTTTTCGAATAGCAATAGCAGAGCTGAATGATTTAAAAGGTCAGAGTAAAGCAGCCTTCTCACTAGTTTTGTGTTTTACTTTGTCATGCCCACCTGAGTTTAAATTTTTACATGCTTTTTTTTAATTAGGCACTTAACAAATTGAAATCTTTCCTATTTATCTCACAGAGCTTAAATAGTAATCCAAGAGGGATGAGCAGAGACTCTTTCCCATGGAGATACACAAGGTTGTCTCAAGCCCTGCAGCAGCTTCCTGCTCTTGGTGTTTGACACTTCTGCCCTCTGTCAGGTTACATCAGCCAGAGCAGATGCTGTGAATGCCCAGCTGTTGTTCATGCCCGGCTGTGGTGCACCCAAAGTGCAAGCTTGTCGGTGTAGGGTGCACAGTGTGATGTGCAGTGTGGATGCTCCCTATGATTGGGTGGATGGATTCACCCACATGGGTGTAACAGCCTGGCTCAGCTGTCGTGGCCATCTCGCTGCACCTTCTTTGTCAGGCCAGGAGCTGCTGTGAGCCTGCCCTGAGCGCTCCCTTTCCTCCTTTCCAGGCTTACGCGCTGGAAGGGAACCTGGAGCTGGAGCTGGTGAGAACTGCCTGCATGTGCAAAGTGGTGATCTGCTGCCGGGTGACTCCCCTGCAGAAGGCCCAGGTGGTGGAGCTGGTGAAGAAGTACAAGAAGGCTGTGACCCTGGCGATTGGAGACGGTGCCAACGATGTCAGCATGATCAAAAGTGAGTGATGGCCAACAGCTAGCATGCTGTAACAGACTGACTCAAAAAGGTATTTGTTCTCTGAGGTAGGCTAGCAGCAGGAACACATATCTGAGTGCCTCCTGTACCGCCCTGTTTGTAGAAACAAGTGTCTGTGTCTTTTGGCAGATTTTGGCAGATCTCTACAGAGCACTCTCACTACAGGTTGTGTCTCCTGCCTTCTGGATCACGCTGGCCTCCTTCAGGGGCTAAGGTTGCACTAAGTGCCTAGTTTTTTTTTTTTTTTTTTCTGCCTAAGAGGAGGCAAAATGGTTGGTCTTGATGATCTTAGAGGTCTTTTCCAACCTAAATGACTTTATGATTCTATGAAAAGCCCACATGGGTTGTGATGCATCAATCAGTGTGTCTGCATGGCCACCATCACAAGGGCAATGTATATAAGAAAGACTTTAGATCATAGAGGGCCTGGCTCAAAACAGAATAAACTATTTTTGACTGTATAATATTATGTGGAGTGTTTTTTTCAGCATTTCTTTGTGTCAGAACTGTTTGTTAATTATCTCCCTTCAGTTACAGATGGTGGGCTTCCAGGCCTCTCCATCCTTGAGCATCATTTGATGTTGCATTACCTCAGTGAATTTATGAAAAAAGTCCTAACTAGGTGTAATTAAATTAAGATTATTCAGATGGACCTATTGGTAATCTTCCTCATGTTAATTGACAAGAATTGATTAAATGGAGCCTTTTAATTAAGAAAGAAAAGGCTAAGTAGAGAGCTTCAAGGGAGATAAGTGAGGCAGTCAGCAAAGAAAGGAGAAGAAAGTTAAAGTGTACATAATAATTAGAAACTAATCCACACCTCCCACAAGAGGATTGAGACTTTGGGATTTTATCAATTCAGTTCAGTGGAAACCTCTGAATCTAACAAACTTTCAGCCATTAAGATTGTATTCATTAGTTAAAGCTGTATAATTAGCTGTCACATTAAACTTTCGTCCATGTTTAATAAATGCAAGTTACTATTAAAAAAAAAGTGACTCTTCTATCTAATTATTTGATTGAACTAATAAAGCCTAGGAAATGTAAAAAGGCTACAGTCTGCCTTTTAGCAGTGTCTGAGAAAGTTTGAAATGGTTTGAAGATTTTGCCTGTTTGGGATGATGTTTTAAGGCTGCGGGAAGGACATGCACACATGTTAAATAAAAGTCACATGTCAATATAAATTAAAGCTATTGTTTCATATAGCAGCCATTATAAACAACAGTATTTGTGCTGCTGGAAAGCATTCAGAAAAAACCATAAACTGTCACTGAACCTATAACTTCATTCAAATAATAAAATCCCACTTGTGGGAAATGTACCACAGAGCCAAAATAATAGGCTGCTGAAAGAATTAGTGCACCGTTTTTAAAAAATGTTTTTAATAACTTTTCATTCTGACTTTCATGAAGGCTGTGAGGGAATTAACAAGGTGTTCAGCACTGGATAACTACTTTTAAAAATGGGGCAGTGAAAACTCTTGGTATAATGATGTGATCAACCACCTTCTTGTTGCAGCTGCCCACATTGGGGTTGGTATCAGTGGCCAGGAGGGGATGCAGGCGGTCCTGTCCAGTGACTTCTCCTTCGCACAGTTCCGCTACCTGCAGCGCCTGCTCCTGGTCCACGGACGGTGGTCCTACATCCGCATGTGCAAGTTCCTCAAGTACTTCTTCTATAAGAATTTTGCCTTCACCTTGGTGCATTTCTGGTATGGCTTCTTCTCTGGCTTCTCAGCACAGGTAGGTTCAGTTTTGGTTTTGTCAGGGACATGGAGATGGTCAGCGGGCAGCACCTCTCCTGTGAAGACAGGCTGAGGGTGGAGGTCTGGTTCAGCTGGCAGATGAAAAAGCTTCAGGGAGATCTTAGACCACCCTTCATGACCTAAAAGTGCTACAAGAGAGCTGTAGAAGAACTTCTTAGCAGGGCCTATTGCAATATGACAAAGGGTAATGATTTTAAACTAAGCTTAGATGGATACAACAGAGAAGTTTTTTGCAATGAAGTTTGTAAATCACTGACAGAAGTTGCCCAGAGAGGTGGTTGATGCCCCCTTCCTGGAAGCATTCCAGGTCAGATTGGATGGGGCTCTGAGCAACCTGACCTAGTTGAAGATGTCTGTGGTGATTGCAGGGAGGTTGGTTTAGATTAATTTTACAGAACTCTTCCAACCAAAGCCATTCTGTAAGTCTAGATCTAGCATTTTAAAGCAAAGGAAATCTAACATTTTCATTTTACAAGGAAATAAACTAAGCCATTCCTCCCACCTCACTGAACAAATTCAGGTCTGTCTTCTTTAGCCACATGGGTATAAAGCAGATATTGCTGCCTCCATTGCTGCTGCTGGAGGACTATGCCTGGAGACAGAATATATATATATATATATATATATATATATATTTAATATAATTGCATAATCATTAAGGTCGGAAAAGACCTCCAAGATCATCATGATGATGAACTATGAACCCAACACTGCCGTGTTCACTACTAAACCATATCACCAATGCCACATCCACATGTTTTTTAAACACTGACCACCCTTTCAATGAAGATTTCTTTTCCTGATATCCAGTATAAACCTTCTCTGGCATTATGAATGCATTTAGGTGCATTATGAAGCACATACTTCACTTGCAGGATTTTCAAAAGTATTCAAAGCGATCGCAACCATCAGCTGATGACACAGATTAGAGTTTGGTGCAGATCTTTTAAGATCTATGCTTGCGCTGTTAGCATATTTGGAGCAAGCAGTTTAACCTGAGATGCCTGTGGGTATCAGGAGCTTGCCAGAGGAGGACATCCAGAGTGAAAACACCGGTGTTGATTAATGCAAACCAGCCTCCAACCAAACACAGATGTGGGGAGTGCAGATATCCAGGGGCTGGGGGTGCAGGGTGGTGCAGAGGGATCCTGCTCTGGCTACAGCCAGCAATGGATGCTCAGCTGACTCGATTGGCATAATGTGATCCTTCCCCTCTTTAGGGATGCTGAGTTTGAGTCATCTCATCCCTTTTGTCTCAGTAACAACTCAAACCAAGGTGCTGCAGAAAGTAATTGCATATACTTTCGAATACATGGAAAGCACAGCTTTTTTGCTAACTTCACTTGCTTTGTTTTTTTCCCCAGACTGTCTATGATGAGTGGTTCATTACACTTTACAATTTGGTATACACCTCTCTCCCAGTGCTAGGAATGAGTCTCTTTGATCAGGTACTGTTTCTGTCATCACTTTGGGGATTTTATTCATAGGGGTTTTGAGCTGGTTCCATGAAGCAAAAGCAGCTGACCCTTTGGCTACATACTGTGGTAACCCTAGAAATAATAGTCTGACAGAGAGAACTTAAATCACAAAAAAAAAAAAAAAAAAAAAAAAAAAAGTTGCACCAGAGAGAAGGTGTATTGCCTCCTAGTCATATGATTAGGGTTTAAGTAGTGCTGCAAGGAACAGGGAGTTAAGATAAATGTGATTATCCTGACTTGGCCTGTATGTTTCAGTGTGTGATGAGATTTTTGGGTTAGGCTGCAGCCTACGGCAGCAGGTGCCCTTGCAACCCTCTCCTGGAGCAGTCATAGCCTACTTCCTGTGTTCCTGATGCCTGGCAAGTGATTTACTAATGACCAGACAAAACAATTAATGAGATCTTTGAAACCAGATTTTGCAAGTTCAGCCTTTCTAGTGAGTTCTTTCTATGGTAATCTCACACAAATTTCAACATCATGTTACTGTTTGACAAGACAAAGAAGAAATAAAGCTGCTCCTATATGTGTTTTACAACTTAAATAAATAGGAATTGGCTACTTTCTGGTGGTTCAGTGCTCTGCTCTGGACATTTAAGGGATCCAAGTCAGACAGCCTTGCCTGTGTGGGGAGGTATTTTCTAACCCTTATCTTCCAGTCAATTCTCTGGAGAACATACCATGCAGTCTGCTTTAGATGAAGTGTATATTCTTTCTTTTTTATCAGCTGTCAATTTTTTTTTTTTAGCACAAGAAAGGTAAAATATATGGAAAATATATGCAAAATATATGGAAAATATGCCCAGGTGACCTGAGGATGTGCCATGCCAGTAAGCATGGCAACAGAATGAAAACCTTTTCCCATGGAAATGCTTGTCACAGGGACATGGCAGCCCAAACTGGGTCTGTGTCTTTGGCTGGGTAGCTGCCAGCAAATCTGACTGTCTCCTCTCTGCTTTCAGGATGTGGATGATCGCTGGAGCATGCTGTTCCCGCAGCTATATGTGCCTGGCCAGCAAAACCTCTACTTTAACAAGGTGGTGTTTGTCAAGTGCATGTTGCAGGGGATCTACAGTTCCCTCATCCTCTTCTTCATCCCCTATGGGGCCATGTACAATACAATGAGGAGTGATGGGAAGGCCATTGCTGACTACCAGTCCTTTGCTCTGATGGCCCAGACCTGCTTACTGATCGTGGTGTCTGTACAGGTAAGGCATCCCAGGTAATATTTTTAGGATTTAGTTGTTGTTTCATGATAGCAGCATCTGGAGGGCAAATAACAGCATTGTATTTGCTACTGCATTGTGCATTGCAACAAAAAGCCTCTTGACACCAGAGTAGTCTCCTCAGTTCAGCAGAACAGGAGATATGTATGTTATAGAAGATCAGGCTGACAGGAAAGAAGAGTCTTTGCCTCGGGAAGATTGCAATCATAACAGACAAATTAGTTAAGGCAGGGAATAGAGAAGAACATGTTCTAGTTTTATGGGAAGGGTTTGAAGCACAGAAATGTCTGTCTGCCATCAAGCAGTTATTTATAGGTTCTCCATTATGGAAATGTCTCTGCAGCCTGGCCTAGTGCATGATGTATGTGTGACGCAGCCTGAACTTGCTGGAAGAAATAGCTAAGACTTGATGGAAGAAAATTCAAATGGTACTATCAGGATGAGAGAGACTTTTTAAAAGAAATCTATCACACTTCCCTGGATAATAGTTCCTGCTCTCTGAAGTCTTTGCAGTCTTGTTCTCCTAACTTTTGATGTTACATTACAGCCAAGGAGTGGGAAATAAAGCCTGACTCATTTGAATTTACTGTGTTCAGCTCCTGGGCCCTTAGCATAAGAACAAGGAGGGCCTGTTGGAGCAGTCCAGAGGAGGGCCATGAAGTTGATCAGAGGGCTGGAGCACTCTGCTAAGGAGGCTGAGGGCACTGGGGTTGTTAAGTCTGGAGAAGAGGAGGCTCCAGGGAGACCTAACTGCAGCTTTACTGTACTTACCAAGGGCTGTAAGAAAGCTGGGGAGGGACTTTTGACAAGGGCACATAATAAGAGAAGAGTTACTGGCTTTGAAATGAGAGTGGGATTGGGTTAGATACTAGGAACAAATTCTTCCCTGGGAGGGTATTGAGGCACAGGCACAAGTTGCCCTGAGAAGCTTTGGATGCCCCATCCCTGGAAGTGTTCAAGGTCAGGATAGATGGGGCTCTGAGCAACCTGATCTAGTGGAAGGTAACCCCTGTCTATGGCAGTGGGGTTGGAACAGGATGATCTTTAAGGTGTCTTAATATCCTGTCTCCAGGACTGGCCACTAGTGAATGCTTGAGAAGAGGGCAACAACAGGATAAATGTAGTAATCTTGCCTTGAATGGTTTCCTAGAATCTTATGATTTGTGACTTGTTATTTCTTGAGACTTGAATGACTAGCATTCTCAGAGGGAGATGTACAAAGCAGAGGAACAAACTGTGTTCAGCACAGATGTGCTAAATCAGGAATGCACTCACAATAGCTGCATTGCTCTGTTATTTCAGATTGGCTTGGACACCTCTTACTGGACAGTTGTCAACCAGTTCTTCATCTGGGGCAGCCTTTCTGTTTATTTTGCTATCACCTTCACCATGTACAGTGACGGCATGTATCTGATCTTCACAGCCTCCTTTCCCTTCATTGGTAAGCCTTGGGACAAATCTGGACTGCACGCAGAATGGACATTCTGCAGGGCTTAAAATTTCCAAGTACTTTCTATGTATATTTCAGGATACAATGGTTGCCTTTTCTGCAAGAAATTCCAGGATATTTCTGAGGTTTGCTGGGATTTATTTTGAATTCCATCCATCCAGGTGAATGTGTGTCATGTTTCCTTCCTTGTGTAAGAGTGGGCATTCCCATGGGAATGGTCCTTTAAATAAGCCTGATGAGCTGGATGGAATGTTTTCTGCTGCTCTTCTGTATTTGGGTTCTAGTTATCCAATTTTTACAGCTATCTAAGAACATCTTATTTGTAGATGTGTGATCTTTGTAAATAAGTTAACATTTTGCCATAGGAAGGCATAGAAGTACAACATCCAGTCAGACATGAGAAAAATGCCATGGATTATTGTGAGCCTTCTGCTAGGTTAAATGGCAAATTTCCCAACAACAAAACATACCAGTGGTGACCAGGTCTTTGTAGTTATTTTACATAACAGATTTCTGAGAACATGCAAAAAATGAAGGATAAAAAAATGAGTCCATCTCCCGAGACTTTGACCAGAAGAACATGTACATACATGTAAGCAAAGTAATTCAAAATAATTCTGATGTTTTTAATAGCTGTGTGCATCCATTGCCAATATAGATACATTATTATGAGTCTCTACTTCTGAAGTCCCAACACTTTTTATTTCAAGTCTCAGATTTTTGTATTAATCAATGCCTTCATTTTTTGCTAATATTTTCCAAAGGCTTATTTTGCCTATCTTCACTGCAACAGCAAGGGGCTTAGCCAGCTTAGAAATATCTGAGATGCAGGTCAATTGTTGCAACATATTTTTCAACAGATGATCGCATCCACTTTGAGATGGCTTTTAGAATCAAAAATGCTGAGTGAGAGAAGTCAGCATGTCTGTTCAGTTTCCCAGGGCAGATGGACAGTTGGACTGGATGATCTTGAGGGTCTCTCTCCACCTTGAGGATTCTGTGATGATTCTAACTCACTTGCCAGCAGTATCTCATCGCTGCTCTGTTATTACTACACTGGTCAAAGAAGCCATAATGCTGAGGGATACTTAATAAAGTCCCAGTTTGAACCACTTTTTAGGAAAGTGTTTCTAGTCTGGACTAAGACAACTTGTTTACTTAAATTTCAATGAAGTTGTATTAAAGCAGAATTTGACCAACTGGAAGAAAATAGTCAGCAAATATACTGCCAATACCACCATCATTAAGTCCTGTAATGAGGGTTTTGCAGACTGTTTGTTCTATCTTACATTCCCTCAGTTTTTTAAAAGCCAGAAGTGAGCACTTTGGTTTCAAAGGAGGTGTCAGTGACATGCCACTACGTGGCAGTGGTGCTGCCAACACCCTCATTAGGCTATGCTGTCTGTGCAGATCCCCAGAGCAACACATGCTCCTCTCACAAAGGGCTGTGATTTCCATCACCTGCTGGGCAGAGCCAGTACTCCATATCCTTTAGGAAATGGTGCTGGGAATCAAGAAAGGAGTATTCCTTCTTTTGCACTGGAGGCCAGGGCTGCTGCTTAAGGTCTCCTGAGTGTTTATATCAATCCTTTGCTATGATTTGACTCTTCACAGAGAGAAAACACTCACTCTGACACCCTTGTAAACCTGGGTTGTTGCTGCAATCATGTCTGGACATTGCATTTTTCTTTGCTCATCTCAGACAGCGACAAGAGAGAACTGGCTTTGCACTTCTCTCTATAGCCAGTTGATTTCACTGTTGGAGACAAAATCTGCCTTGTATTTTGGTCTGTTTTCCAGGTGCTATGGAATCACAGAGACCAACAGGGAATAATGGTGGGAGGTGCTGCTTTTACAGTTTTAATCATGTGTTTGTTTTCCAGGTACGGCTCGTAACACCCTCAGCCAACCAAACGTGTGGCTGGCCATCTTTCTCAGCATCACCCTCTGCGTGCTGCCGGTGGTTGGCTTTCGATTCCTGAAGGCTCAGCTAAAGCCAACTCCCAGCGACAAGGTAAGGAGATACTTTACTAAACCAGAAATCCTGCTTACCGTGGCCTGGGCTCACCATGGAGCCACATTGCATGGGCTTGTAGCATCACCTGGGGTGTGTGTCCCTGTCGGTGCAACTGCTGCCATCCGTCTGTCCCTGACTCCCCACAGAACGAGGACTGAATCTGGGGTTTGGCACAGTTCAAACCATCTGCAGCTGGGACCAAGGCTGAGATTATTTACATGTGGATTAGACTGCTCTGAGGCAGGAAAGCTGCACTATTTTTAGGTGCAGGGTTTAAGCACTGTGGCTCAGTGGCAAAGGAGTGGCATGTTCCTCCCGCCCTGATGCTGTGCAGTTTTTAGCCTGGCAGACCACAGGCCCTCTGCTGGGGAATATATGTTTGCTAGGGATTTAAAAATTTATTTTAGAATTAACTTTTTGTAGCCAACGGCTGTATGCCCCCTCTGGAACGAGCTTCCCTCTCATCCTCGGGAATATGAAGCTGAGGGCACCAGGGCAAGGAGAGGCAGGGAGTGATGGAGTGGGCAGGGAGCGCACTGCTCGCTGCAGCCAAGGGACCCTCAAGAACATCAGCGCACACAGGGCTCCCCGGGCTCGCTTCCAAACAGAAGCATTTGCTGAATGCTACTGCCACCTCGTGCTTCCTTCCTTTCCCTGCTGCTGCGCATCGGGGTCAGAGCACAGCCCCAGGGGAAAGGACCGCAGTTGACGCCCTCCCTGGTCATCCTCGAGTTGTCTGTGGAGCTCCACAGGTTCTCTATGACTGTAGGAGAATGTTAGGGGAATTCTTAGCCCTTACAAAGAGGGTGGGCGGTGCTAGAGAAGACTGCTGGGTAGGGAGGTCCTTGGAACATAGTTCGAGGCACTTGGGGGGTGTAAAACTGGTCTGAGTTTACCCCAGCTGAGTAGAAGTCAAACACAGCTATCACCCAGAATCCCAGCCTCACTGCCGAGGTTGAGCATCCCTGTCTTTCTAGCACAAAATTACTTCTCTGCCTCCTCTTGGAAGTGAATGGTCACAGGAGAGGAGACGGTTTCCAGCTCTACAGAGTCCCCCAACTGGCAGCAGACAGGCCTGATGTTTAGAGATGCCAAGCACCTACCACTGCCATTGTGCCAAGCAAGAAGCACAGGAGTCTGGCAGCTGGGGGTTCTGTTGAGCCACAGGCTCTCAATAGCAGCCTCCTGCATTAGACAGCCCCATTCTAAAAAGGTTCTTGATAGCAGATTAACTCAGTGGCCACCTGGGAGCAGAAAGCCCACTACCTGCAAATAAAGTGCAATATTTATTTCCCATCTGCCAAGGAATACTGGAATCTCTCTATTATCCCTGTAAACATTCAAGGCCAGGTTGCATTTATTGTTGATATACCTGATATAGTGGTAGCAGGGCTGGAATGAGATGATCCTCAAGGTCTCTTCCAACTCAAGTCCCTCTATGAATCCATAGACTCAATTCCATAACAATCAACATTATAATCATAAAAAGATTTTATACATCAGAAACTCCCTTTATTAGTCTGTTTTCTCTATTAAATATACCAATTCCTAAATGTTTCCTTATTTATTTTCTGGAATTTTGACTTGTTCAGATGACTTTCACATTTTGGGTGATTTGACTGTAAGTCCTACAGCCATACCCCAACTATGGCATTACAAAGATGTGGGGAACACATGGAAATCATTCCCTCCCATGATTTACAAATGACGCTTCCATTAACACCTTTTAAAATAAAATAGAAAATGCCCTTTCCTCATTTTTGTCTTCGAGTCCCTGCTTTTGTTTCCCTTCCTCTGCTCCTCTTCCACTGTGCTTGTGATTAATGAGGTATTTTCCACTTTTGCGCCTTATTTTCTGATTTCCAGGTCCTGATGAAGATCAAAGAAGCCAAAAAGCGGCCCCCTCCACCCTCACCCAAGCGACGCCTGCGCCGGACCAGCACCCGCCGCTCTGGATACGCCTTCTCTCACCAGCACGGCTTCGGAGCACTCATCATGTCTGGGAGAAACATGCGGCCAAAGTCACCTTTTGCCACAACGGGAACATTTTCACCAAACAGTGACAAATATAAACACAAAGGATTGTAACGAAAGAAGGAAAAAAAAGGAGAGAAGAAAAAAGGAAAAAACTCCCCAACCCCCTGCCCCATTCCCCTTAAAAATTAACAAAGCAAACCAAAGTAAAGGGCTGTCAGGAGAGGAGGCTGTGCTGCCTGCAAGGCACCGAGCCAGTGGCTGCCCAGAGCTCTGCCCTCTGGGCTGCCAAATCAAGGACTTGGCTCTTTCACCCACATGCACTCTCTGATTCTAGTTTATTTTCCAAAGATGTGTGCTGCTGCTGGGGAAGGTGGGCTGGGTGAGTTGGAGCATGGAGTTGCATGGTATCCCAGAGGACCTCCCTGGCACAAGAGAGAATGTGCTGTGGGAGGCACCTCTTCTCTCTGAGATTGTTTATAATGCTAACTTTTTTCTTCTCCCTCTAACTATATACCTCATACCAAAGAGAATTTCAATCTGAAGAAAAGGTTGAATTGGCAATGTCTTTCTCAGTCATGTGCCTTCATTTTTCTTTATGAATCCACTCTGGGCCATATTACTGGGGTGACAGTATTGACCCCAGGTGTGCCTTAGGTCCAGCCACACAACCCACAAATCCACAACCTTTGTAGTGTGTGATTTTGTAGCCTTTTGACTGTGATACACTTTCTCAAGAGATGGCCAGTACCCAAACACCACCCTCTTCCCACATCTGCCATCAGGAAGTGCTGCAAGCTCAGAGAAACCCTTAGTAGGTCAAGGGACCAGGAGCTGACAGTCATCAGCCTGCTCTGATTTATCTGGGTTGCCAATTGGCTCTTGTAAAGGATTATCATTCTCAAAACTCTCAAGTTTTGTAAGTGGGCACCAGCCATTTCATTTAGACTTAAAATAAAAGAGCAGAAGGTGCTCAGGCTTCCTTATGGCTCAAACCATGAAGTCTGGCCCAAGAAGCCCGTGCCATGGTTAGGACCCACCTGGACTGCCAGCACGAGGCATCTGCCCCCCTTAACAGAATGAGGTGTGTGCACATCTGGCTTGATGGTGATCACACCAGAATTATTGAAGCCAGAAAAGCTATTTCATGGCCAGTAGCTGAAATAGCCTTTACTCCACTGGTGCGGGGTTCAGTGTGAGGGATGAAGCGACCTGGTGGTTTTCTTACCCTCCCCGATGAGCAGAGTGGCCACAATTCAGAGGAACTTAATGAGGCCTCAGGGGTCTCTGCAGTGTTTCATGGCTGCAGTGTTTCTCTGCGCTGGCTCAAATTTTACTTGGGAACAGGTTATCTATCAAACATGGGTGGTAGAGAGCTGAAAATCCTACCAGTCTGACTGCCAGCAGAGGGACCTAAAATGCACAGATGCAGCTAAAGACATGGTGATCTTGAGGGACTGGGATTTGCTCACTGTTTTCTCACACCAAATCCATAATCAGCAGGGTTACTGGGTGGAAGGCCAGCGTGGCAGCATGAGAGTCTGTCCTGCCAGCACTGCCGAACTGTCTAAATGCAGCTTTTTTTGTGCAGAGGACTAAGCCTCTGATTGTTGTTAGGGGTGATTTTTTGTTTGTTTTTGTTTTTTGTTGAGGTTGGGTTTTTTTTCAGCTCTGTCATACAAATTTAGACTTCTTTCCTTCATTTGATTTGGATTTTTTTGTGCAGTAACCAGCTGATATTTTTGAGACTCTTCTGTGAGTCTCTGAGCTGTTAGAAGGCAGTGTATGATGGCAAGAGGCCAGCCACGTCCCCATTTCATGGAACGCCCTGCTGTCTGTGGTCCCAGTTTCAGCAGTTACTGCATGAGATTGTTTAAGCTTTAATAGAAGGTTTCATCTCCCTGTGTTTTAACTCAGTTCAGGAAAGAAAAAAAAAATAACCAAACTAGTCTGTTGCACCTGCTGCTTGGGGAGGCTTGTTGCAAACTGTGGTATTAAATTTCAGCATGGCAAGTGCAAAACTGGAGCTGGGACTGGATCCAGACTTCAGTATCTAGGAGCTGCTTGCTAGGGAAAGAGTAAATTATCTGGTGATCTCCCCTGGAAGGAGATGCCTAAGTAAAGTGAGAGCCTGCACTCTGGCTGAGGAAACCACTGTAGTAGTTAATGCTTGTCACCTCCCCCTGATTTACCATTCAGTTTGCAGAGACAATCATGGCTTTCTGACAAGGAGTTTGTTTTTCATGGTCAGCCTCCCTGGAGTTAGGGGAAAAAGGAGAATTTTTGCAGATAAGCGGACATTGCCATGATACCCAGACTGGTCTGTGGACTGAAAGTCCTATCAAAGCTGTTCCTGGCATCTGATGCAGCAGAGTATATTGCAGAGCAGCAGAGGCAGACCTTGTGCTGACAGAGCAAGGAAAATCTGACACTGTGCCTCTCTTCACATATGGTTTACGTGCAAAGTACTCACCTTCTGGCTAAAAGGGGATTTGAAAATGTTGGCTACAACATGTAGGGGATAATAAAGCTGTTGGTGAGCTCGCACCAGATACAATTCTTTCAGTGGTTTGACAAAATCAGCATTTGAAACACAGCAGCTGGCAGTGATGTCTGTCCTACATCACTCCTAATTTTGTAATATAATTGTTTTTTTGAAATAAAAATAGAATATTGGGATGATAGATTCCTTGGCACTCTGTTAATTGAGGTAAAAAATCTATATGCAGAACTGCACGGGGTGGGGGGGGGGGCGGGGTTGGAGTGGTTTGTGGGACAATGGATCTGAGACGGCAACCCTTTTCATCCGGTATCCTGACGAGGGAAGGACACAAATTCCCAAAATTTTCCATCCTGGCTAGGATGTTTTAAGAGGAAACTCAGAGGAAACGTCAGACATCCTTAGGCGGAGGACCCGGTGGGGGCGGGCAGCGTCGAGAGCCCGCCCCGTGGAGCAGCTGTAAACAGCGGAGCGATGCGGGCGATCGGTAAGGGACGGTGGCAGGGCGGTGGGACAGTGCGGGGTTGTGCGGGAATTGTGCGGAGAGGAGCGGGGTCGCTGTTTCTCGTGTGCGCCGTGCTCAGCTTGGCTCCCCGAGGGAAGGTCAAACCGTGTGTCATCGTCCGTGCGGTGTCTGAAAATTATAATTTAGTCTTTTATGAAGCTATGGTGTTTCATAGATATGTAAAAAATTAATCCTTGAAATAGATTTTGGACTTTGTTTTTCACCCTCTCCCTCTTTCCCTCCGTATTATTCTGTAATATAAATATTCACAGTTTGAACATTGGTTTGCTGTTGTGCCTATGCTTGCTGCCCTGCTGGGCTGCAGTTTGGGGGTCAAGAATGATAATGCTCTGATGGTGTTAAAGCACTAGAACAGGAGGCTCAGGGAAGCTGTGGGTGCCCCATCCCTGAGAGTGCACAAGGCCAGGTTGGATGGGGCTCTGAACAACCTGGTCTGGTGCAGGGTGTCACTGCCCGTGGCAGGGGGATGGAACAAGGTGGTCTTTAAGATCCCTTCCAATGCAAATCATTCTGTGATTCTTTAATAACCAGTGATGACGTGTTTCCTTGCCTTACACTGCAGTAGAGGAAAGCTTAGAACGTCTCTCTCTCCTGAACCCACAGGGTGACAGTGCGCAATCTCTGTCCCTAATACCCTGGGGCAGCAGGTGTGTTTGGGCAGAGGCACCTGAAGGGTGTTTTCCATTGCAAACTGCAACACCTGTATTCCAGGCTGCCTGGTAGCTCTCTCTCTGCCTGTGTGCAACCACACAACTCTCTCACACTGATCTGTAGCCTGGAAGGCCTTTCCTGTGAGCAGCTCTTAGGAAATGGGAGGGCTTATGCTTGCCCTGGGCTCTCCAGTTGGAGAGCAACTCAGCAAAGTCTGTTGTGTGAATGGAGACATCTCAGTAATGACCCATGCTAATTACCAGCTGGAACAAAAACAGGAGCATAAAGGCTCTTTTGGATATCTGTAGGCACATGCACTGTATCCTCTAAGCCCATCAGACCTCTGATAAAATTCATCCTAAATCCAGGTGTTCCAGTTGAAAAGCTTTCTGACCTAAGGGTTGATTTTTCTCTCTCTCTAATTTTCAACCTAAATGTGTTCACTGCATTTATTCTCTTGTTGTCATGCCAGCTTTATACTTTTGCTTCAGCAGTTTTGTTTGTCTCCTGTGATATATTTAGACAGCAATCCTATCCGCTCTCTGCCTACATTTGGCTAGGCTAAACAAGCCAGGCTCTTAAGTTTCTTCTTGTTTGATAGGTTTTTTGTTTCCCTCAGGCCCTTTCTGCACCTGTTCATTTGAGTTTATAATTTTTAAATGTGGGTGACCAGAATTTTTTTTTGCATGATGCTTCTTTTATCAGTGCCTATACAATAGCTCTGGTATTTCACTGTCTTGCCTAGGACTGTTTGCTTTTCTTACAGCCTCATCATCTCTGTGTTCTTTAACACAGTTTTAGTGGCTATTTTTCCTACTTTTATTATGGCTATGCATAATTTTTAGCTAAATTAGGTTAGCTACATAAATACCTCTCCTCTCATGCCTGACAACAAGGGGGAGGAATTGAAGTCATCACAGAATAACTCTGCGCATGCTGATGCTTTAAACTGGTGCCTTGTCCTCAGGGCCAAGCTTTTTCCATGAGGGCTGGCAAGGACATTCTGCTACATCTGCTGATGTGTTGGCTGATGTGAATGTGCTGGAGTGAGGGAGCTGCCGTTTCTCCCAGCAATAAGCATGGTGCTGAGTTCCCAGCCACAGCTCCCAGACAGCCCTGTCCCTGTGATAAAGGTCTGTGTTGCTGCAGGGCTGGACGTGATGAAGGGCTCAGAAGAAGGGCACAGAGCCCTGCAGCCTGGGCTACACCTCTGAGTGCTTTTGGCCCCATCTGCTGCACAGCTACTCTTCAGTTTTTCCAAAGCTACTCTTCTGCTGCCCTGCTTCTTATAATGCATTTAGAAGTAGAGAGTGTTTTTTCTCTTCCTGTCACTGTAAGGAAGCCCCCTCTCTCCCATCCCTCCCAGCTGAAAGGAAAGACGTTTCCATACCCCTGTCTCTTTCCTCAGCCTGCCTCTTCTCTCCAGCTGGGTGGAGCTGACTGTACAGAGCTATCAGCTCCTGCTTTTCCACACAATGCTGAGCCCTCTGCTAGACTTTTCAGCTATAAATGGATCTCGACTTTTCCAACCCCCACTCTCAGCACTAGATGATGTGGGGTAGCCAGGCTTCCTCTGAATTAGGAAAACATGATCCAACCGCTCGCTTTTTGTAGTTCTCTGTGAACATCATGCCTGGCTGTGGGGGAGCTGTGTGTCCTGGTGAGGGCTGTGCTGCTGAATTTCTTGTGTGCACTGTGAGAGCAGCAGTTCTCAGACCTGAGTGCCAGGCCTGCAGGTGCCATCACCAGCCCCACACATCACCCCACAAACACAGCACCGTCTGATCTGAGCAGTGTGTCTCCAGGGAAAGCAAATATTTTTGTTACATCCTGCCTCCACATCCAAATCAGGCACTTCATAGAAGAAGCCCAGCTTTTGTACATAATGAACAATATTTGCCTCCCTTAACTTTGGGATTTATGGCAGGCATCATGAGGTCTTTTAAGCTTTATTGCATTCTGGCTTCTCGGAGAGGCAGGAAGCATCAATATCTCCTCGTTCACCAGGGTGCTGGCTCCTGAAGTATGCACACCAAGGTGACTCAGGGAGTCAGTAGCTGCCCTGGATTTTAAACTGAAGGCTTTTGTGTCATCAAGTGCTAACCTCTATCAGCCTTGCTGGCATCCAGGCCATTCATTCCATGAAGAGAACAGGTCTGTATTTAGAAAACTAATTTGTACTCTCATGTTGAAAAATTGCAGTCTGAAAGTCTCCTAGTTAGTGTGCTCTGTAGAAGCTGCTGGGCAGGGTTCCAGTCTGGTGACCTTTTGCTGGCAGCAGTGGGTTTGCATTGTTTCGTCTTAGACAGGAACACCTAGAGCAGCTTCCTTCAGAGGCTTCCTTACCTCCTGGCAGTTGTCCCTCAAAAACCTTCAGGCTGTGGATAAAGGATCATAGAATATTCAGAAGGTGCAAGGCTGGTTTTGGCTGTGCAGTAGTCTCTCTGCAGTTCTGCTTCTGTTTGAGTTTTTGCTGTGGCAGCAGATGCTGTCTGGCACATTTTCCTGCGCAGGATGCCTGGTACCCTGCATTTTCCTTACTCAGTGGCTTCATTGTGTTGCCTTTTGGATGGATCAATGGATCTGTTGACAGGGCAGTGTTCAATGGACAATGTCCAGGAATATTTTTTTTTTTATGTGAGCAGGAGAATGTAATGTACCAAACCATGATATTACATAGGGCTTATGGTTTATTAAAACCTCATTTCTGTCTCCCTTCTGGGACTGTAAGCAGAATTTTGTACAAAACAGAAGAGGGATTGATGAAGTGCTCCTTCACCCTTTTCCACTCTGTCTCTGGGCTTTGAGCTGTGGGAATATATGAAATGAAGTTACTGTATGGAGTTGTAGCTGCCTGATGCTCTTTCCTGTGGTAAGCTTTGATGCAGCTGAGCCAGGCATCAGAACCTGCTGGTTTACCAGCTCAGCTTGGAGTGCTTCAGGTTAAACTTGGTTGTGAGGAGTTTTTTTGCTTGTAGCATCCCTCACAGATGTACAGGGAGGCTGGCTACCCCCAGTTCTTTTTTTCCTTATATAATCTGCCTTCCACTGAATACTTAATTCCCAGTTCTGCACCAAAGCCCTGGACTCATAGCAGGGTGTTTAATGACGTTTGCTGGCTCTAGGTCTCTATTGTTCTGATTCTGGAACATGAAGCCTGGTTGAAGTTTTGCTACTGATACCTGCTGCTGACCTGAAGCCCCACAATTTGTCCGTCTCCTCATTCTTGTGTGTTTGCCTGAAGTGGAAATTATGATTTCCACAGTTTACATCTCTTGTGCCTGAGGCTTGGGGTGAGTGTTTGGTGAGCATATTTGTAGTCCTTAAGCATTGATGTGGACTCTCTACTTCCACCTGAGCCCTCAGTGGAGCCATGGTGAGCACCATGGCTCACCAGGGATGAGCACCATGAGTGTCTCAGCCACCCAACACTGCAGACTCTTTCAGGAATCCTTGAGAGAATGATGATGTCACTGAATCATATTTTCAATTAAAGGTTTATTTTCTTAACAGGTTTCTGGTAGCCAGGAAATGCAGAGTGGTTTGGGTTGGAAGGGATCTAAAAGGTTATGTGGCATTCCTGGTCACTGTGCTTGGAGCACTCTGTCAAATGCTGTGCTTTGCAGGGCATCAAAGCTCTGGTACCTGCAGTGCCTGGTCCCACAGGGGTCCCTGTGCAACACATCTAGCTGTGGTTTGGAAAACATAGTGAAGACTGTAATTTTCTAGTGATTCTAAGTTGGTCAGGGTGGCTGGTTTGAAAACTTCTTGAGGCATTACAGGAGCATCTTGCAGAACTATTAGCATTATAAAACAGCAAATGGAAGATCATGTTGATAAATGCCACATGTAATGGTGATCTTGTAAACAGTTTCTCACTGTCCACAGGTTTGTAGTCCCTGTGGATTGTTGTCTGAGCACATCAGCTAAACGTTCAGCTGTAGCCAAAAAACACTGGAAACAAAATTTGCTGGTATATATTCTTGTATACTAGATAGATATGTTGTGCCTGCATCTGGGCATCACATACCAGCTGGTCACCCTCTTTCAGAAAGAGTAATATAGACCTGGAAAAGATAAGAGAAAAGTGGAATGGGGATGATTAAGGGACTGGGATAACTTCTGTAGGAAGAGAGATTAAACAAGCAAAAGTAAATGATACTGGGAAAGAGCAAGCGTCTGTAATGTAGTATTCAGCAGGGAGAAGTTGAGTAAAGACTGACCTTAATAAACTTTGCTACTTCTCACAGCACACAGGAAGCACATCCAGCAAAATAATTTATTAGACAGGAGGCTGGGGAAGTCCTTTTTCAACACAGTTGATTTGTAGAACATGTTGCTACGAGATGGCATGAAGACTGAAAATACACACAGATTCCTAAAGGAACCAGACACCTCAATGGCAGAGATGTGTTTCAGTATCTATGAAACATGATGGTCAGTGTTTGACCTCCAGCTCTAGGAGTTCCTGATTGTTGCAGGCTGGAAGAATATGTCCGTAGGGGAGATCACTCTGATTGCACTCAGTGAAATCACTCTGTGATTTTTATATGCCCGTGCCACATTGTCAGGGATAGAGCACCAGACCAGAAGAATTTGTGGTGTAGCCCACTGAGGTGGTTCTGGTTACCAGAGTGTGCTGGGACAGTGGAGTGAAAATGAACTTACGTGGTTCTGAGCACTTCTGCTCTCACCAGTTTCCTGCGGGAGTCACGCACGAGTCACCACAGGTTATCTTACCACTTTTATCAGCAAATCTGGACAGACTTTCAGGAGAAGGGGACCGATGCAGGCATGACCCATCAGCTGGCTCAGTGTGCCAGGCACTGCTGTGGTTATTGCAGCGTGTGCCAGCCCAGTGAGCACTGCCCTGCCAGACAGGTGACATGCTTGGCATTAGCTGTCCAGTCCTATCTTTTTTCCCTCTTGGCTTATGATTAAGGTATGGTTTGTGCCCTGATGGAGCAAATTCTGGATTCTGAGAGCCTCTTATTCACATAACTGTGGGTGATGTTGTTATCCATCCAAATGTCTTGTCCTATGGAAGGGGAAAGAACAGGCTATTGCAAAATCTATTGTGAATTCCTTTATCCTTTCCAAATCTTATGTTGCAATTTCCTTCACAGTCTAAATAGCAAAATGTCTCCAGTCTCTCTCCACAGAGAACTGTGAAAGTTTGGAACTGTAAAGCCTTGAAAAGTCTGTTTGCTGATAATGAAGTACTCATTTTTGAAGCATTAACAGAAGCCACTGTTACATCCTGTTGAAAACTTACCAAATCAGTAATTCTGGAATTTTGGTTTTTTTTTTTTTTTTTTTTTAATTTTGGTTTGGGTTTTTGTTTTGTTTTGTTTTGTTTTAATAAAAGCTGGCTGAGGCTGGAGCAAAAGCAAAAAGCGGTAATAGACATATTATTTTTTGTCTGCCATTCAGTTTGCTATGAGCAGATTCTTCGCTGATTAAGCCTCATCATCATATCACAGTGAGATTTTTGGGAACACTGGACTCAGAATCCAGTCATAATTTTACTCCTGCCTTATTCCTTGAACTCACAAATATTGGTGTGTTTGTGCCTCTTTCAGTGGGACAGATAGAGTTCTAAAGCAAATTCCCTGCTCCCTGTAGAGAAGAAAAAAAGTCTGGCAGCCTCAAGCTGTTTTTAAACGAGACAAATGCCCATGGTGCCTGTCTGCCAGCGCCCCCAGCCCCTACACCGAGTCCCCTTTTAGCACTCTGCTCCATGCAGCTATATCTGGCCGTTCTTTGTTCGGGGAACGTGACCTCATCGTTGTTTTGGTATTTCCAGTGATTCAGCCCGGTCCGGGGCAGGGAGGAGTCATTCCTGGTGCCGGCTGACAGGGTGTTTGTGCATTTCTGGAATTCCAGAGCAGTGCAGCCTCAGCCCTTCCGCTGCTTTGACAGCTCGGCTGAGGCTGGGCTGGTGCACTGCATTCCTGCCTGGCAAATGGCCTGGGCGCAGCTGGTAGTGGAATTGATGCTCCTGCTTTTGGGGATAATGGGGATCCCTGTCTATGCAGGGTACCTGCTGTGGTGAGGGTGAAGAAAGCTGCAAGCAGTAGCAAGGTGTTGAGGGAAGCCACAAGGAATCTCTGCTGTATGGGTGGGAAGAGAGTCCCGCAGAATGCTCATTCCTGTTTACAGGCTTCAGTATCCCATGATGAAGTTAACTTTGCAACAGTCACTGCAGCTTGGTAAGTATTACGGTCCTTTTTTTTCAGGGGGGTAAACTGAGGCACCCAGAAGGGAAGTCGTCTTCTTGAGGTTTTATACTGCTGAGCTGGAGAGCCCCCACATCCTTACAGATGCTCGAGAAGTACAGGAACTCCTTGTTTTACATTGCTGGCTTCACCCGGAGGTCACTGGTGTGAGCTGTATGGGCTTACGGCTTATAGGCAGTGCCTGCTGGGCTGTGAAATGTCCTGAAACAGCTCCTTCCCAGCCTCTCCCTAAGATCTTCCAAGGCTTGTTTAATGGGCAGTGCTTGAAACCCGCAGATCTCTCCTCTGCTGCTGGTTCTAGATCAAGACACAGTGGAGAAAAAGACCCTGAGCCCTTTGACACCTTGCTCCTTAGCCATGAGATGAGCTCAGTTGGTTAGAGCATGGTGCTTATAATGCCAGGGTTGTGAGTTTGACCCTGAATGGGACATCCGCTTAAGGGTTGGACTTGATGGTCCTTGTGGGTCCCTTCCAATTCAGAATAGTCTCTGTTGGCAGCCTAGTCCCTATCCCCCATGCTCTATTTGCTGTAAATCCAGCTGCAGTACTGCTTGTAAATCACCCTGAGACGGCAATGAAAGAAGAATCCTGGCAGGAGATACCAAAGATATTGAACTGGGGAGAAGGGGGTCAGTCTCAAAGATTTGGAAACCTGGAGCCTGGGGAGAGGGCCTGGAAGACAGGAGTGGGTCTGAGCAGGTGAACAGAGCAGTGCTCCAATCAGCCTTTCTCCCTGGCGTGACAGGCTGCTGTGGCACTCTGCACCAGGGGAAGGCGTGGGGCTGGGGTTGTCCTAGCCGAGGTGCAGGTTGGGAAGTTGCATCCATTTGCATTACTGCTCACACGTACTGCATATGGAGCTTATGATCTGATGGAGAATGTGGAACTGGGGAGGTTTCCCCTCACTAGTGGTCACTTCACCCCATGGCTTCCCGTGGCAGGTAGCTGCCCTCCCACCCCCTGTCCGAGCAGGCAGCAGTGGATCCATCCCGCACAGAAAGCTGTCCCAGCTTTCTGCGCCTGCTGTAAATGGCTCTCTGTAACACGAGCTGCATTTCTGCCATAGCCCTCTGCTGTGCGCATCTGTATTTACACTGGGGTTTTCATTAGCAATCTGGGCCTTGCCCTTGCTCCTCTCTCCTGCCCGCATGCTCTCTGAGTGAGGCCCTGGCACCGCTGTGCCTGACGGGGGGCAGGTGGCTGGCAGCAGTAGGAATTCCTCAGCCAGCTCCTGTCTGGAAGAAGTGCCTTGTCATCTTGCCTGTTGCCCACCAACCTGCATCAACAGGGGAGCAGCCGGCGGAGACTCCTCGCAGCATGGCTCTCTGATCCCTGAGCCGGCACGGGGACAAGCTGGTTTTGCTTTGGATTATCGCTGGCTTTGCATGCTGTGTTCCTGCTGTGGCTCTCATGCCAGTGCTGCTGCACTCAGCTTCCAGCTGTGGTGAGCTGAGCCCACGTCCTGGGGTGGCTGCATCTGGCAAGGTAGGAGCACCTGATCCCTTCTGTTTGTTCTGCTAAAAGTAATGTGACCATTAATGACCAAATAATGTAACCAGTCCTGCCCCTGACTTTACAGCATGTGTCAGTTAGTGGGTTTATTTTGCATTGTTCTGTAGCTCTGATAGACAGCCAGTATGCTGCTCAGGCTGTAGCCTCTCTTGCAGGGAAAGGAGGTATGTATATACATTTTTTTTTTAACCTACATACTGGAAAAATCAAACTTTTCTGCTTCAAGATGGAGTCTTCTCTTCTCTGTCTTGTCTGTTCTCATGCAGCATCCCATTCATGTTCTTCAGGTCTTGTCACCTGCTTCTCCAGGAGATGTGAGAGTAGAGAGTAGTCTGATGTGTCTTGGGAGAAAGAAGGCAGGGGGAGAAACTCACTGAAAGCAAAAATCAAGGAAGTTCAATAGGCTTGGGAATGGCTTTAGATAAGTTATTTTTAACCCAGAAAATCAGACAGGGGAAGAGCCTCTTTTCCTTGCATAGTCTCAAAAGGGTGATTTGCTTTTGATTTTTTTTTTCTTCAGTGCTTCAGGGCACACTATTTTGACATGGAAAAGCCTGAAGCTGGATGCTGTTCCTAGGGATAAAGGGCAGTCAGTCTTGTTAGTCTGGTGCCTCCTTTCCAGTGAACCTTGCTGACATGTAGGGTGCCTGCTCCTACCACTGCACACCTTTGCTGCTCCCACATTGGGAAAAGAGGTGACAACTAAGAAACCAAATCCCTGCTGGATTTCCCTGCAGCAGCCAAGGAAAGATAAAATAGGAAGGCATCAGCATTTTCTGTGTTTAGGCACAACTGTTCCCTTTTTAATCCACAGCAGCTGGGATGTACACTCAGCCATCCTTCTGCCCGGAGCCTAATGTACCTGGGCTTCCCTCCCATATGGACGAGAGTCTGTCTCCTCAGCAGGACAGACAGGGGTACCAGGCCTCCTGCAGGTGATGGCTCACTTCTGAGAACTACCCCAAACAGCAAACCATGTTTTAGGGCCCCGCTTTATCCCTGTGAAAAGGATAAAGGGGTGCTCTAGCTTATCCTGCAATGCTGCCAGTGGGTGTATAAATAGTGCCCCCAGTGTACTATTTTGGTGACAAGCTCTTCCCAGGATTCATCCAAAGAGTTATATGAGCAAGTGCTCAAAATAACACCAAGCCCTGCCCAAGTGCTGGCATCATTTCAGCCAAAGTGTTGGGAATCTTCCATAGAGATCATCATCGGACCCTTGGTGGGGGGCAGCACGAGGCGGTCCAGAACAACTTTCCTTATTTTCATTCTCTTGCTGTCATGCTGACTACAAAGGACTGTGACCTCAGCTTCAGCAGATGCACTGGTCACCAAGAAGGTGTGAGACTTTCACTTCTAATTACGTTATTTGCCACTGGGCTTTCCCTGTGTGTTCTGAATATTATCGCTGGGTCTAATGAGAGGTACAGGAGCTTTAATCTATCCTGCTGCCAGGTCCCTGCTGGTGGCCAGAGCTTGCTGCCTCATTAGGAAATCTTGGGCTGTAGAATGGGATATGGAGGCACTCTGGTTCTGGGTTAGGTTTATCCTGAGGACTGGTAGCTGGAGATTAGTATAACTCTGGAAAGGATATTAAATCTGTGTGCTGCATTATGGCTGTAGCTCTGGATGTTCTTGACACCTATATAAACATGAACGTTATCCCAAAATTCGCCCCGTTTCCTGGTGTAGTTGGTGTCTATAACTGATAGCTGGTCCACATAGCAGAGATATCTGGGGAGCCATGTTTCTTGAGCTGTGCAGCCAGTGCAGGAAGTACCATCCCACTGTGAAGCTGGAGCTGTGGTTTGTTCCCCTCAGGCTGAGTTTTGCTTGTTGTTGGTCAGGTTCTATGCTGGTTATGCAATTCAGCTAATTCATGATGCAGCAGCATCATGCTGTGTGTTGGAAAGCAGGAGACTTCACTGGAAGGTAACAGACCTCCCTTTAGTCCTTGTGCTTGGTGTGTGAAGCCCAGAGCTCACAGAAAGGCTTCTTGAGGGGTTCACGCTCAAAAAAACCCTGAAGAAAGAGCTAATGCCTCTTGCAGATGGATGATGTGCCTCCACTTTGGCCTGGTCTCATATGGGATGTAGAACCCCCTGTGGGAGTAGAGCACCCTTTGCTTGATTACACAGCTTAATACATGAAGCCTCACACATAGGAGAAGAGAAAGAGGTGAGATGTCTTCTCTGTGTAAACACAGGGGCAAAGCTGGGGCTCACCTGTTTGCTCTGAGCTGACAGCAGCAGTATTGTGGACAGAGATGATCTATTTCAGATATAGGAATTCAGGATGACAACATTAATTCCCCTTTATAGCTCCTTGCCCTCCATGTTTGCATCTGCAGATACATCAGTTCCAGTTTCTGGCTTTGTAGAGGAAGGGCTGGGTGGTTACAGCTGGACTTGATGATTTTAGAGTTATTTTCCAACCTCAATGATTCTGTGGTTCTGTAGTCTTTGAGCACTTTCAGCAGGGCTGCATTTATTTTAAGCTGAAAGGGAAGGTAGCTGTGAAAGCACCAGGCATCCGAAAATTGCTAAAAAGTTTACAAGTGCTGCTGGACACTCTATGCTTCACCTCCTCTGATATGGGATTACTGATTCTGGCAGATGTTCCCAGGGATGGAGAGCAGGTTCTGTTCAAACATCATGACCAAGCATTTTTCCTGGCTGTTGCATTGAGAACGAGTGAGAGAGCAGAGCATATGCTTGGCTTTTGGCTTTTAGTGTTGTATCTCCAGTGTTCCATCATTCTTGCCCTCTCACCCTTTGGCTGGTCTTCTCTTTTCCCTGCTGTGTGTCGAGAGCCACAGGCTGGGTTTGTGCACAGGATGGCCTTCTTTCTTAAGCGTGTATTGAAAGTACAGTCTTCAGAATTGTCCAGACATGGAAGTACGTCATGGAGATGAAAAGCATGCTTCTGTTTCTCCAGGAACGTGCTTTGGGCAGTCAGTCCTTCATCAGGGGCTTCCTTCCTGCTCCTCAGTTATTGTGTTCCTTCCTGCTGCTCTCCTGTGTCCAGCCAACAAAGAGTTCTCTGAGTCACCATGGTGGATGCTTATTACTAGGCCTCAGCCCAGGCTCTGTGTATCATCATATATTACAGAGCTCCTGAGGGCTCTTTTAGGGCTCTTTTCACCCTGGCATGCTCTTGTTCCTCTGACTGGAATGTGTCTGGAGTGTATGGGGACATCTTGTTTGCTGTCCTTAAGCACCTCTTTGCTGGATGTTTCTTGATAGGTTTCTAATGGCTCTTCTATTTAGAATAGCCTTCTAGACTATTCTCTGGTAGTCTCTGAGGTGCCAGAGCCACACACCAGGGATGCCAGGAGTTCCTGAGGTGCCATGATTTCATGGGGAATGTGCAGAGTAGTCTGCCCGAGTTCTTTCATCTGCCTCACAGAAGGCTGAGCCCTGTTTCAATCTGCCCGACACAACCCAAGCTTGTCACGTTTGTCAGCCATCTCCTCTGAACTGCTTTGCCTTTGTGGCCTGCCTCACCACTGTTGCCTGGGCTTTGCTTCTGCCAGCTTTTATCTTCTATTTTAAAGAACAGGACAGGATTTCCTCCTACACACAGATCCCCTTTATCCCTATAGCATTTCCTTCACTGGGGGTGTTTCTCCAACCTGAACGAAATCATTGCCCAGAGCCAATAAATTTCCCATTTCTGGTTCTGTGTGCTTGTCTGCATATGGTATGGCTGCCTGTTGTTTGAACATGACTTCTGGGGGAGGCAGACCTTCCACAACTCATACAGCAGCTGGGAGCTGTGAGTTAAGACTCTTTGTGTTAATTAAATGTACACCAATAAGCACATACAGCCACAAGGTTGCTTAATCACGGGCTGACCTGACATGGAGACCTTGAATACAGCTGACTGATGATCCATAACAGCTTGCCCTGGTAGATGGGAAGATGTTAATAATAACCAGAGAGAAATGTAGAAGGGTTCTCAGCTGTAACCAAGAATAGTCTCCAACAAGACCGAATTCTTGAGGAAAAGGTCTCTTCACTGTGGTGGATGAAAAGGGGTGAATCTACTGGCTGAAAGCTCACATAGAGCATATTCTAATTAGGAAAAAGATACATCTGGAGTATGTTTTTAACAGACAGGTGGATTAGCAGTCAAATCAGCTGGCACAGGATGCTGTTCTACTCTCAGCTGCACCTGTGCGTTTGCTGTGTCTTTCCAGGAGCATGTTTGTGTTTCTCCAGGTATTCTGCCTCACAGAATTAATTGCTCTCAGCTTTTAATCCTGCATTAGCTGCTTCCTGTTTCTCTGAGTCAAACAAGTCACATGACAGTAAGACCTCCAAAAGCCATGTAATAATCACATCTCCCTGAGCAGGCACAGTGGACTTGGGCTATGCCATTCCTTGGGTTTCTTTATTTAATCTCTGGAAGCTCCCATTAATCAGGACATTACCTGCTACATCCTTCATTTTAGCAATTCAATCTCTTCCTTTTATCAATATTTCCTGATGCTGTGAATTGACCAAGATTGTAACATGGGCATTTGTTTTGCAGTAAAGTTGTAAAAATATATTGTTTCCAGTTCTTAACAGTAAGGTCCTGTGAAGATGAACAGGTGTGCATACCTCTAAATAAGTATAGTGAAGAACTTCTGAGATACACAAGACCATGGAAGATTTTAAGAAAACCACTTTACTTCCTGACTGTTAAGATTTTTTGATGGACTAGTGAATGGTTAGTTTTATCTGTATACCTGATGTCTAACCTCAACTCCCCTGTATGGCTCTCAGGAATCCTCCTCTTCTTGTTGAGCATGTGAAGAGCAGCTTGTCCTCTTGCTCTTGGCAGCAGCCTTTTATACATTTTGGAATTGCTTTAAACCCCTGGTTTTCCCCAGAGAACTAACACACTTGCTTTGCAGTTTACTCCTTTCTGTCCTTTTTTCCATGTTGTCTTCAAGCTCCCAGCAGTTTGTCCATTTAGGATATGTCCATGAGCTGTGTGCCAGTGTGGGCAGAGGGGAAGGATGACTCCAAGTCTTGCACATTCAAGACACGCCTATTCATACAGCCCTGCACATTGTTTGCCTGCTTCAAAGCAAAATGCCACTCTTGCTCAAGCTCTGCCTGTGATCTGCAGTTACCACAGATCCCTTCTGAATGAGCAAGTAATGCACAGTGATTAAGGGTGGAGATGTGCAGTCTGTGCTGTGTGAAGTGTTACGATAATGGCTATAATTTATGTCAGTTTGCTGTTTGTGTATAGACCTTATCCCTTCAGCTAACAGTACTGTAGACAGCACAGGCGAAGAGTAAGAGACAACTGCTCCATCTGAGAACCAGCAGGTTAATGTACACGTGGCAGACAGGGTCTTGAGAAGTTTTCAATGGTCCTGTTCCCTCTCCTCTCCACAGCTTTTTTAGGTGCCTCCTGGGATGTGGGTGCTCAGGAGCCCAGGCAATCAATTGTATAGCACTGGAGCCCTATGCCTGCCGATATTGTGCTGTTCTGTTGCTGCTGATAGGTGGGGATGGAGTCAATCTTCAAGTGTCTTTTAATCACGGAGTGCTTTGCAGCTGCCAAGACACTGCTCTATTTGCCAATAAAACAACTGCGGCAGGTAACGGTGCAGAGCAGCACTGTGTGTCCAGTTTGAGTGGTAACTGGAGAAGCTTAGAGGGAAAACCAGTATAAACAACCACAACTGATACCATGTGTCTCTAATAAATCAGCCAGTGGTTATGTACTCCCTGGGATTCATTGCAAAGTGGAGCAGGAATGTTTGAGAGCTGGGAAGTCTGTTGGGAATTTTCTGTTCTTTGTGGCGAGTTCATGATGTGTCTGTTTGATTTTTGCTGTTGCTCAGAACAGGGATGGCACGAAAGGACTTCGGCACATGCAGAGTGATGTTAATGAGGGTTTTCTGTGTGAATCATATGATCATAGAATGGTTTTGGTTGGAAGGGACCTTACAAAGATCACTTAGTTCCAACCTCCCTGCCCTGGGCAGGGAAATCCAGAACAGTTTTCATACTTACTGTTGCCTTGGAAAACTGAAATGTTTATGACTCAGTCTTTGAGCAAGAGGGAAGGATTTTTTTTTCATTCTTGGATGTGGCCTCTTGTGCGTCCAACAGTGATGTTTTTCTTCTCCTCTGCTTGCCCTTTCTCTGTTTCATCCCTTCCATTGCAGTTGCTGTGAGATGAGCCTCCTGTGCAGTGCAGTCACCCTTACTTTGAGTCAGCCCCGCCATGCCCGTGGAGTTGGAAGGGAATGTCACTTTGCTGCACATCATGGGAATCATAAGCAGTCACCTCCTTGAGCAATGCATGCTGTGTGCACAGTGAACCATTTCAGGGCTGCAGATTCAGCTCAGTCCTGCAGCTTTTCATCTGCTTAGTTGGAAGTACGTAATTTTTATTTGAAGTCAGAATGAAGCAGTGCTGTGGGTGCCAAGTTCACCAGCCCCAGTGTATTGTGTTATGTGGCAACTTAAGGCTTTCCTGACAGCAGTGGGGAACTATTAAGTTATTGTGAGACTAGTTATTTAGGTAAATGATGCTTTAGGGGCAGCATAGATCCTGCTTTGAAGACTAATTTTAACAGGAGTGAAGCCACTAACACCTTAATATCCACTGTTACCGTGGGTGCTCAGAGTGATTCAGAGTGATTGTTTGCCAGATTAAAAGGCTTTTTTTTTTTTTTAATAATACCCTTTCTGCTTCTTTTGCCGAGGTTTTGACTGGCGAGAGTTTACATTCCCAGTAAGTGTAGCATCAATATCTGAGTGAGTGCTTGAAGAAACAGCTTTGCTCTTAGAGCTGAGCTCCTGCTTAAAACATCCTGAAACCTTAGTCTAGATCAGTTATGTCCAGGCTTTGCTTTAATGCAAATTTCATTTCTGTGCAGCTTTATGAGTCTGGTTTATCAGACTGAAGCTGAGCCTTCAGACATGATCCAGGAGCTGCTCTGCTGTTTGTGTTCTGATTTCTCATGTCTAGAAACATTCAGCTACTTTTTTTGTGCTCTTGCTTGGGCAGTAATAAGTATTAGAAGATGTGTGCCAAGAGTTGGGTTGTAGGGTCATTTCTCCCTTTCACACAGAATTCCAAGGGATTCACATCTCCCTGTTACCCCAGCCTCCTTTGGGGTACAAACATACTGGAATCCTGAGCTGGAAAGGACTGGAGACAGGCAGCTGGTTGTGCGCAGGGTTTGGTTTTCCCATAGATGCCTCAGTAGTGTGGAGGTATGTGGAACTGAGCCCAGCCCCGTGCAGAGCCGTGCCAGCACTAGCCTGTCTGGGAGTTGTGACTTTTTATGGAGCTTGTGAGGGCCTCTGTTCCTGGGCAGTGAAGCATCAATTGCCAGCACTAGGAAGGATTTGACCTCAGTACTGGAAGTTGGGAATTCAGATGGTGATTGGGATGGAGGAGCCACCTTGCTTAGTATGATTTTTCTAGAAGTGGTTGCAGATGGTCAGCAAAGAGTGGGAGCAGGACAAAAAGTACCCTATCCTGACTATTTGTTCTGGGACATTTGCTAGTATTTTGTTTGTTTAATAACCTGAATTGATCTCTCAAGTGCTTTTCCTGTGTCCCTTTAATCCGTGTGTAATTCTTCCATTCATAGTACCCCTTGAGAGCCAAGAGGCAGTAAGCAGAGGAAGATAACAGGAATGTTGAAAGAGCAACTACTGCTCTGAAGGGAAGTTGTTAGTGGAGATTAGCCTCAAAATGGAAGCTGTTCAAGACATGAAATAATGCTCTGTACACCAAAAAGTAAGACTTCAATAGTGATATTTCCTAAAGACGCAAAGCTAAGGAAGCATCATCAGAAGCTGTTCAGTGTTATTCAGCAGGAAGAGCTGGGATTATTCCTTGAAGAGTAGTACAAATGGGAACTGGATAGTTCAAAATTGCATGGCTGTGTGCCTGAGAAATGAGCAAAAAGTTCACCTCTGTCTGGAAGCTCACTGGGGGGAAAGTGACAGTGGGGGAAAACTCAGGGTCTCAAAGAGTCATGTACAAGGTGACTGTGAGCATTTAACATGATGTGGCTATGGAAAAAATACATATCATCCAATTTGACACATTGGAGAAAACATTTCTAGCAGAGCTGGAGAAATTTTAACATATTAAAGCATAGGAACCCTTGCTTGGAAGACTGTAAACATTTCCAGTCATTCTCTGAAGGCTTTGTGCAAACTGGGTCAGGTCCAGAGAAGGAAATGGGTATGATCAAAGAAATGGAAAGCCTACCTAATGTGAAGTGATTAGAGAACTCAAATGATATGACTTTAAACACAGGCTGGATAAATGCTGACGTTAAAGCGCATTTTTGGAACATGAGTGAATGGGGGTGAGCTGTGCATGGATAAAGATAAGCTGGAAATTGCGAGAATGTTCTTAAACATCAAAGGACTGAACTTGGAGAATTAATTCTTTAGAAGACAGCAAGCAACAAGAAATGTCCAACTTTTCTTAAAAAGCAGCAACAGTTTTCTCCTCTGAAGCCATTTCCTCATTTGGAGCCGTGGCTCCTGCCTTGGGTTGCTAGCCCTGAAGAAATCAGCACTGCTTTTGTGGGCATTGGGCAGGGCTCGATGGGACATAGGGTCATCATGATGGGCTGGTGAATCTGGATGTTGAGATGTTTTTGACCGGCATAACCTCACAGACTCCTGTGCCTCTGTCCTCAGTTCCTCTTGGAAAGCAGTCTCAGTGTGGATTGCTTGGTGATCCCCCAGGGAAATGTGAGGGCTAAGGGCAAGCATTTCCACTGTGCTAACATATGTTTTTATCAGTCTGCTTGCATTTTTGACTCCTTGTCCAAAAGCTCCTGTATCTGTTCCCACCGAAGAGATGCCCAGCGTATGTTGGTAACAATCTCTGTCTGTCAGAGAGATGTTGTTTGGCCATGAAGCGCAGGACTTGAAGGAATGGGGAATTATTTTAGTTTTCCTTTATGAGAATTAATGTGAAGTTTCATAATCTGCTTTCCTGTTGGCTCCTGTTTTCTGGTTCCCCCTTGCTCCAGTTTAGCAGACCCGTGCTTTTAGTTTTACTCTGACCACAACATCCCTTCCTCTGGCATTTCCCACATAGCCTGGATGGTGTTGGTGCTGGGTGGGGTTGCCATGGGATTTAGATTTCTGCCACAAACAATGGGTAAAGAGGGTGGAAAGACACTGAGGTGTATTCACCTTTCTCCTGAGTGGCCCAGCACATGGGAAAGAGTGAAGATGTCCCTGTGGCCATGCTACACATGTGGCCAGAATGTATATCCTAGGTATGTTCCTGCTGTTGGACCTGCAGAAAGCAAGGCACAGCTTTTCTGTTGATGGAGAGCTTGCTGTTGCTTGTACCACCTTCTGTTTGCTTGAGGGGCATGGACACACTGAAGGTACTGAGGGATTGGTCAGAATGCCCACCCTTTAGGAAAAGGTGGCAGACAGCTCCCTTTGCTGGGGTACAGCTGTAAGCTGGAGGAAGCAGCTGGGACTGCCTGGCAGTTTTAAGGGTGGGCAAATTGTGCCCCACACCTCATGGTGAGAGATAATTAAAGACCTGTCCTAGCATAGTGCTTGATGTCAGAGCTACAGCCCAGACAGAATCTGGGGCTGAGCTGTTTCCATTTCATGCATCACTGGAGCAGCTTTGCAGCAAATAGATGTGAGGCTGGGTTAGCTGGTGGGTGATTTTACTGCACAATTGTGGCAAAACTGGAATGGGTTCTTCTTGTACGTGGGCATGTGCTGTCCTTTGCAGCCAATTCCTCCGCAGTATATGAAGGAAGAAGCCCAAGACCAGAATGTATTGGGCTTTCTAACACCCATTTGATCTATTTGTGACCTAGCTGTTGTCAACACGACCTCCAGGTACATGTACTGTTATGTCCAGTGTGAGTGCAGTACCTGTGGCCCCCTCCAAAGTGGTAGGCTTTGCTGCAGCCCAGGACAGGGATGAGGATGTGCCTCCTTACTGGATTTCACAGATGGCAGATTGTGTTGTGCATTCAGGGAAAGGAGGCAAGATTGCTAAAATCCTGCCTAACACCTGGCGTGCTTGTGGATAGTGAGACTGATACTGCTTAATAAGGAACTTTCTCCTGCCAAACTATCTACACCGCAGAGTGCTGGAGTCTGTGGGAAGAACCTGACCAGGGGAAGCAAGATGGGAGCCCCTGTTACTGTGGGGGCAGGCATATCTTGACACCTCCATCTCTCTCGCCTTCCTTCTCCAAGGAATACAGTCACCAACCTGCAGAAATGCTGCTCCCTCCTTGCATGACACTGTGGAGTCAGCCATGCTCCCCTTCTTACACTGACACATCTCTGTGATCAAATAGAAGTCATCTCTGAGAAGACAGTCTGCAAGAAAGAACTTTGTTCTTCCTTATTAATTAGCACCTGAGATCTGCTGCCTGCAAAGCTTTGGGACAGGCTGTCAGTTCCTAGCGCTGTTGCTGAGTGAGGCAGATTGGGGAGGAAGATGCGGCAGAGGGGTGTGTGCTGCAGAGGGTTGAGGCCATGTGAGTTTGAGATCTGGGCAACATGCAGAATGTATTTTGGGGAGGAGGGTACAGATGTTTATGTTGGGAGCAGACATGTAAATAGGAGTGTTTCTTCAGGAACCCCTTGTCTGCTTCACTGCTCTGTCTGATTTTAAAGAAAATACCCCCCAACTCCATCTGCTCTGGTACGTGTGTCTGCTACACCAGAGGGGAATTGTTGTCAGTGAATTGGATAATGCCAGTGTCCTGTGGCAGGGGCAGGGATGAAGGCAAGCACTCAGCCTGCCAGCATTTATACCTCCTGGCGTCAGCATTGGCAATGCTTGTGGAGGACTGAGGAGGGCACAGAAATAGTTTCCATTCTCCTCTCTACTGTGGGAACGAGTCTCCTGGGTAACAAATGCTCCTTGTTCTGCACAGAGCTCCACAGCTGAAACTCTCCATCTCTTTCCTCACTGTTGCTCCCTGACTGTTCCAGCTGAAGGGGCTAGAGATGTCTGCTTGAGCCTGCCTTAATTAACACTGACAGTACAATGGGACTGGCCATATGGGGGTCCTGGGGCTGCACATTAATGGGAGCACAGTAAATGGTCTCATTTACAGCAGCTTGGTTGGAGCAGAACCTGCCAGGACTGGCTTTCTGCTTGCTGTAATGGCCAGGCATGGAAGTAGGTCCCTTACTCTTGCATCCTCCTGGGCCTCCTGAACAGGACCAGCTGGTGGAGTGGGTCCCCAGCATGCCAGGAAAGGCAGGCACAAAGTGACACAAAGGGAGCACAAAGTGCTGCTGATAGGACCGGTACACTGACTTCCTGGGAAAGACCTGGTCGTGGAGCTTGACCTCTGGGATTGGTGGAGGGATCATTCACTGTGGTTTGGAGGTGAGTAGCAGAGCTGTATCTGTGATGCTGGCTCCGGTGCATTGCAAACAGTCTGCATAGCCTACAGCCCAAGGTCCTTTCTCTTTTCCCAGTGGGATAGTCTCTTTATGCTGGGGGGAGTCCTGGACTCCTGCCTCTGAAGCCTTTGCTAGGAACCACCCCCCAGCCCCATGGTTTTCTGGCAGAAATCAGATTTAAATGTTACTTGAAAAGACATTTTAAGAGTTTGTAGTGTTCTTGGATTAAGATAATTGGCAGCCACTTCCAGTAGTAAGTCTTAACACTTTTCTGTCATAGCTTTTTATGTCATAGTTTTTTTTTTAATTTGACCTCTCCAGAGGCAGAAGCTTCTATAAAGTTTTGTATTGTCTGTGTTGTTGTATTTGTATTACTTGTTTGCCACTTTGATTACATCATGTCATAAAGTAAAAAGTACTCAGCCATGTGGCAGTTCTTAATTTCTTGGAATTTTGTGTCCATATAACTGTTTTACCTCTTCTCTGCCTTGCTTCGATCTGCTCACTTCCCACAGAACCTCAGTTGAGGAGGTTATGGCTCACAGGTTTTGCTTTTTCCAGTGTAGGTGCTCCAATTTCTGGGCTGTGCTTGGCTCTACACAGGGCTGTAGGCATGCGGCTGGATGAGAAAGGGCAGTTTCTCCATCATGGATGATGGATCCATCCATGATGGAGAAACTGCATGATGGATGCTGCTCCAGTGCTAGGAACATCTGCCCTGGCACAGCACAAGCTGAGTTTCTGGGGTGTGAAGTTATACCCCAGCAGGTAGAAAAGCACAGCTACTCTCCTTTGCACAGCTACTGTGTCCTGTCAGGAACTGCACCACTCTGCCTATGGAGCAAGTTCCATCATCCCTTCTCACCACCTGTCTCTGGAAAGGCAGATATGGAAAAATCCTTCCAGATAGCAAGAGGGCCTGAGCTTTGCAGGTGGAAACCCCCTGTTTCAGATAGATCTGCTGTGGATTGTGAGATGATGGGATCTTACCCAGATCATGGGCAGCACTTTAATCACAAACTGCAGCTAAGAGTTGGTGGGATCTTGATTCGAGGTCCCTTGTGAGAGCAGGGACTGCAGACATCCTGCCCCTGCCAGCTGGGTTCAGCACTGTGGGAAGTGGTGGTGGTTGCATCTTGCTCTGGAGGTGGCTGTATTTCAGGGATGCTGTACAGATACTGTTGATGAAGCTGTCTAGGGCAAGGCACTACAGAAATTTAAAGAAGCTTCAGGAATCTTCTTGCAGTCTTCCCATCCTCCTCCTCCTCCTATGTATTGCTTTGCAGACTGCCATTTTATCTCCAAGGGTTCTAGCTGCCATTATCAACAGTAGGAACACTCCAGTCCCTTTTGCTTTCCTTTGCAAAGACAGCATAAAGAGATGAGGCAGCCAACAAGCACAGAACATCTGAAATCCAGTCTCATCACAAAATAGGATGCTGCAGCTCTATTTTATGGCACAGGCTTCGATCTTTTTATTTCTCATAATGTTGCCTACCTGATTTCCCTGTTTCTGTAAGAATCAGTCCTCCATCATCCCCTCCTTTTCTGCTCCCTCCCATCCCTGCCTTGTCTGAGGTTCCACAGGGACTGATTGTGAGCTGAAGTGGCAGTGCTGTGGGCATGCTTGCTCCTTCACACGCAGCAACGTCACAGCAGCAGCAGCAGCAGCAGCATCGGAGATGTGATTGCGCAGACCCTCTGCATTGCCAAGGATGCAGCTGTGAAGAAAAAAAAAATCAGAAAAAAAAAATTGACTCTGTGTTTCCCACAGCATCCTGGTGAGAGAACACGGAGTCTTCTGGAATCTGAGCGCTCAGGAGTACCGGAGCTGAGTGTGTTCACTGACAGGGAGCGGGGGACGAAGGATCTGTAGAAAGGTGAGATGGACGAATTACGGGGGTGGGTGTCAGCTGTGCTGTTGGTTTTCAGGCCTCTCGGTGGCCGGTTTGTTTTTGCGGGGGATGCCAGCTAGCCGATGAAGCTTAAGGATTTTAGGGTTGCTTTGTCTTTTCAGAGGCTGCATTGCTTTGGAGCTTGCTGTGGCTGTCATGGATGTGAGTGAGCGAGGAGGCTGTGGCTGCTGTGCAGAATGTGTGTTTGTCCATTGTAGCTGTGAAATAGCAGCTGTCATGTCCCGGGCTGGCTGTGCAGAGGCGAGTCGTGCTTCGCCCTGGCAGTGCCTCCGCACAGCTCTCCATTGTGCCTGCCATGACAGCCGAGCCCGCACGGATTGTTGTGGTCCCGCCAGCTACCATGCTCTCCGTGCATCCCTGGCAGTGATGCTGCTGTGCAGCTCAAAAGCTGTTTTGATGGACAGTGCTTCCATGAAAAGACAGAGACAAAGGGCTCAGACAGAGGAAAGGTTGCTGTCACTGTGGCTTTTGCCTTTTTTTTTTTTTTATCCCTTCTTTTTTCCCTCCCCTAAATACTGGTAAATTATTTGTTCAAAAGGCATTAAGGGTAAATATCATGGCATGCAAAACGCTGTCTTTTTGCTAAGTGATGCACAGGCTCTATGCAGGCTGGAGTCCTTTGTGTTGCCAGGGTGTGTCTGTGTTGGCTGTGTAAATGGATGCATTCTCCCTGCTTCTTTTCACAGATCAGATGAGAAAGGTTATCTGGGAATGGAGGAATTACTGCTTTTAATTACTGAAATGAGGGATCCGGGCTGGGTACCAGTTACTAGAGCTTAATTACATGGTCTTGTTATAGCCAAATCCCTCTTTTCCCTCCCTGCCTTCCTTCTTTTTCCTCCCTCCCCCACCCTCTGCACAATCCTTCCATTAAATTGCCTCTGCAAATAGGAGAAGGGTTTGAACAAAGAGAAGGATGTATGTGGGATAGGGATATAGATGCTGGAGGGGCAATGTTCAGCATGACAGTGAGAACAATAAAGCAAAAGTATAAAAGATTGTGATTTTGGTATATGTGTTAAAATGACGTGGCTGTAGGGGAATGTGCAAATGAGAATGTCATAACAAAAGGAGATAATAGAATAGCAGATTCAATCTTTTGGAGTTACGGAAAGTGCTGAGCATGTGGGGTTGGAATTGCAGGATTTTGGGTGAATCTGAAGTAAATGGGAGTCACAGAGTAACATATCATACAAGGTGAGGATTGATGGGTGTCATTAAGGTGTACTAGAGTACAAGAGAAGTAGAGATTGTATTTTTATCTCCACACACCTGCAGCCTTTTATACCAATGTTGCTAAAGAATGAGCTTGGCAGTTCTTACCTATTTACAGAAATTTTTTCCCATTTGCCAGTGACTCAAGAAAAATTCAGACAAAGCTTTTTAGGCCTATAAAGAGCAACAGGATGACAGGAAAAATGTAGATAAAATGGTAGATGTTTAGCAGAGCTGCAGAGGAACTGTGGGGTCAGTAGGCAGATGAGAGGCATTGCAGAGCTGCGGGAGCAGGAGGTTTGGGTCAGAGACCAGTGGGAGAGCACACAGAGGGGAAATTCAGGGTTGTCATTGTCAGAGAATGCAAATGTCTTGTTTCTCTTGTCATTCTCCAGCCTCTCACTGTGTTCCCCGAGACGCTCAGTGCTGTGTGCAGCCATGCAGGGTTTGTGGGGGTGGGGGTGATCCTCAGCACAGCCTTTTCTGCAGTAGTTCTCTGGAGGAACCATTTTGATACTGCAGGTTCTCATTTGGTTCCTTCCTCTCTGTCCCTATGGAGCGACAAGGTTCCACAGCCTTTATACCCAGTGATGAAGGCAAACCCAGAGTTTCAGTGCAGGGTGCCAGGTGAGGAGGAGAGAGCTTCCAGCAAAATCTCAAAGTGGCATGTTGCCTTCTTGCAGATCGATGACACTGTCCTGGAAGCAACATAAGGCTTCCTGAACTGCAGCTTCTTCTCACGTCTGTCCTGCTCTTGGACCTGGGAAAACCTCTCTCCCAGAATCCATCCCTTTCAGGCTGATGGGAGCACAGAGTGGGGTGTCTCCTTCAGGTGTGCACCAGACTGGGTTTGTGGTGCTGCTGCAGAGCAGGTTCCTTTGGGAGATGGGTGGTGGGTAAAAACAGCATGACTGTGTACAGCACATCATGGGCTGGAGGACAGGATGTGCAAAAGAATGTACAGGACACACATGCTTGTATTCAGCATGTGGAAGAAAACTCATGTGTATAAGGTTTGTGTGTACAATGCTCACGTAAAACAATAAAAAGAAGGGGATGCAGCCTCTTTCTCTGTATGGGGTGGGAATGTCCCCAGGCTATACAGGCTGTGCCTGGCTAGTAGGTACCACTCTTAAAAGAACATCTGTTAAGCAGTGAGAGTGTACAGATAATCTCTGCCTTGAGATGCTTGAAAGATGGGCAAGAGGTTCTGGTGACTGGAGCTGACTCAAATCATCCATGGGACTGTATCTTCCTCACTGCATTGATGCAGATGATGGAGATAAAGTGCAGCTGGATCTCTAGATAAGAGGGACTTGGACCTGCATTGCAGAAAGTGCAGGTGGCCGAAGAGAATATGCTGTGAATTCAGGAATGGCCTGCCCACAGCTCCATTACTGCTGGTCAGGTGTCTGAGGCTGTGTGAGCAAAGAACAAATGTTTAGCACCAGACATCTAAATTTTCTTTGAGTCTGATGTTCCTGGTGAGTCAAAATCTCACTCTGGTGTCGTTCCTGATACCCAAATAATACTCCGATTTTTGCAACCCCTTTTTGTGCTTTGCCCTGTTTTTAATTTATTTCCCTGTCTTATTTTCTTTTCTGGTGTTTTCTGAAATACTTATGTAATAGTAAGGGCACGTTGATAAATCTGACATAGGTCACTTTCCCTGCCTTTGCAGAACAGCTAAAGACTTTTACCTTTAATATTTATCAGCCATGGTTTCACCTTCTTCCTCTCTTTTCTAATGGGTATTTTTATCAATAGTGTAGTTGCCAGCTGCAATCAACCAGCTATTCCTTCATTGTTCTGGAATCAAGAATATCATGTCCTTCTGATTTGAGTGCTTTCATCTTTTGAATTTGATTCCAGTCAAAAGCTCATTTCCTTTTCTGCACCTTCTTCCCCCTGTATTATCCAACCCCTTATTGCTGCAGTTTCAATATCTGTTTTGCCAAAACAGCACTGAAGGTGCTAGCTTTTTTACCACTAATATCCTTCTTGGTGTGGTTGCTTATTCAGGTTGATCAGGAACCTTTCTCTTCTAATCTCCTCATCTTTTTTGGTGAGTCTAGATTTTTTTTTTAATAAAATTCGAAGTATTTTCTGTAGTACTTCTCCAAGCTGTTCTTGTTGGCATTATAACTGTTTGCTCTGATGTGACAGAGATCTGCTTGTTAAAAAGGTTTCATTACAGCTCTGTTTGCTTTTTACCGTTCTGTTTAATATAAACTGGGTCAGCTTGAGATGTTCAATCCAAAGCAACTTCGGTATCACGGGTGCTGGATGAAAACTCACCTCATTAGGCATGGTTCTGATAGTTGGATACAAAAAATCAAAATCCAAAGTAAGAGATGTGAAAATCTCTGCTGGTAGTTGAGAGGTGGAGGATTGGAGGTGGAGGTAACTTCCTGTCAGCTGTGGAATCAAGGCCCATACTGGACAAGATTTTGTCCTCATACTTGTGGAAACCATTGGAATCTGACTGGTAGTGGAAAACCTCCCTTGTCTCCTACCTCTGCTGCTTCATGGCCAGTGTTCTGATGTGGATAAAGTGCTTCTGGCTGGCCAGACCATAAGCCCAAAAGAGCCAGAAGCCCGCCAACACATTCCATCTGTGCGAGAGGCTGCAGAATAAGGCTTGAAGATGCTGAGAGAGCTTGGCTGGCAGGGGATGAAATCCATAGCAGTGATCAATGACAGCTGTATTGCTAACGAGCCTTAGTGGGGATTTGCCATTATCGTTATTGTCTGCCAAGCAGGTTCCCTGCACGCCCTCACATCTCAAAGTTGGTTACTCTCCTATAAGAAAGAAATGGGCTGTCAAAATACCCTGTCTCTGATTCTGCTTCAGTTTTCTCTTCTGATGAAAATAATTTTAATATTGATTTTATCAAAAAAGTGAGTCAAAGCCAGGACATATGTGTTAAGATGAACACAAAAGCAGACCCACAAGTTCTTTGTCTCCTTGCCACGGCTGTGTTGTAGCCTCGGGATGATGTAGGCAGTATTCTTTTCTACCCCTCAGACACATGCAAGTACTTTTACTGGGCAAGGCTGATGGTTGCTAAATTTACAGGTAGTGGGATAAAAAACCCAACCAAAACCCACTGTGTTTGTTAATTGCTGTAAATAGGATGGAGGGGGAAGGCAGAGCTGTAATGTTGGTGAGTGGCCATAATGTGGCTGATGGCAACTTCTTGCTCAGGCTCAAGTTCTAAGTTTGGACTCTTGGAAGAGAGACGTGTGTTGGCTTTTGGTCAGTGCTGGGGCTGTTGGGCTGGCAGTACATTTGAGTGATAAATAATCAATATTTGAGTCATATTAGCAATGCTTTGTACTGACCCTTGGCAAGTGATAGGAAACTGGCCTTGCCACCAACCTGACACTCTGTGCTCCAACAAAAAATGCTCTCTGGAAGCAGAGAACAATTGTCACTGCCCTGTTATGCTTTTGGGGACAGTATCAGAGATATCTCACAGTATATGAATGATGGCAGTTCCTTTTTGGGAAGAAGGAAGTTTCTGCTTTGGAAGTTGTAGGGAAAAAATATTCATTAGAGCCTGTATGGAAAACCTTGGCAAATAGCAGGTTTTCACCTCAGACCCTCTGTTACCTCAGACTAGAGTCCTTGTTACCTACCCAATTATACTAATCTCATCAGTTTTACTCCAGAACCAAACCTTATTTTTTACAAACTAACAGTAGCTGCCATTGCTTCTGGAAGAACATGCCCTAAATGCTTTCACTGTGCTTGTTCCTATCTCTTATGGTCTGCCTGCACTGGTGTAGGACCAGCCACATGGAAACTTTGCCTGCTTTTGCCTACAGGCCCAATTCACCTGGGTCTTTTGCTCCCTCTCTAGGTTTCCTATGGCAAAGAGCCAGGATGCGTGCCTCAGGCTTCATTGTCACGTGGAAGCTCCTGTGGAAGCTCAGATAGCATAGCTGTACTCCCATATGCCCTTCTTAGCAGGGAGAATGACCTGTCTTGATTTTTGTGCTAGTGCAATTTTCTGCTCTTGGCAGGCAGGTTCATTACAGTGTTTGCTTACATGGTGTTTTTCCCTGTAATCCCACCCTCAAACCTTTTCCAGTAATTTAGGTGGCAAAATGATAAGCCCACACAAGAAGATCCAGTGGCAGGAGTAAATATTTCATATCTCTGGTCCCAAGATGCTGTTGGCCCACACAGTGTATCTTCCTTAGCTTCCTAATTTATTCTGATGATTGATACCTGGAGTGACACATCTGCCTGGGGTTAGGCTTATTCTGATCGACTTCTCCTTCACCACTTCGTCTCCTGTGAGTTGCTGTAGTGGCCTCTAAGGGGTTTCTTGCCCAAGTGTGCCTTAGCAGTGATTGTAGCTCCCTTCAGAAAACCAGCAAGAGGATTTCAGCTTGAGTCTACACTTAGCCATTTCCTACTGGCTGTAAGGGAGCTGTTCTCACTTGTCCACAGTCAATGGTATCTAACTTACCCTACTGCTGAGATTCAGCCTCCCTACAACTGCAGGTTGTAGTGCTTGGAATGCTATTGAGGAGAGCCCCTCCTCCTTCAGCCCCGTGTCACATGCCTCATTTCCATAGGCCCTTGCTATTTATAATTACTGTATGTATAAAGCACTCTGGAGGTAGTGACTGCTTGTCACAGTGAGCCTGACAGCCTGTTTTTTTCCCATGTGCTCCTCAGTGTGGCTGGTTTTGGTGGAGCACTGCGTCAGAGGAGAGGTGAGGCAGCGTGGAGCACAGGGTGATCTCAGACATCCCTGACCCTGGTCAGGAGAGCTAGCCAGTCCATAGCACGGCAGGAGAGGAGGAAGAGGGGAACGGCAGGAAGACAGGTGTGTCCTGGCACTGACAGGCAGTGGCATGGGCATGGTTACTGCACAAAGGTGGCAGTGCTCCAGCCACAGCCATTCGATTTATGCTTGGCTATATCTAGTTGAGACACTGGGAGTCATTTTTGATCCACTGGGCTTTCTGTAATCTCCGGTTTTCTTGGTGACTTAGCAAAAGTTTCAGAGACTCCACAGAATATTTCCATCTCCATAACCCTGATCTCTTCCAGGCTTTGTGCTGGCAACATGATTTTGTACCCCAAGGTGTAGAAAAACCCCAAACTGAAATTATGCATTTGTAATTGTCCCAGAGGCACTGAGGAGTGATTCTGTTCTGTACCAGAGCACTTTCAACAACCAGGATTTTGGTTCAATGCCTTGTTTCTGCTTTCCCCTTGGCATGAGTTGAGGCTGAAAAGAAAAACCACAACAACCTCTCGGCCTGCCCATCAAAATGAAAGGGGAACCTTCTTTCAAGGGTGCAGGTCACTAGACCTCACTGCTTTAGTGAGGCAAATTTCACTGTGGAGAAATATCCCTCAACCCAGACCTTAGTAAGACTTTGAGGACCCTTTTATCTCTTGAGGGACCTCAAAGAAAAATTGCATGTTAACATGCTGAGAATTTATGCAGCCTGAGAGAACAAGCTCCAAAACCCACACTCCAGAGATGAGGGGAAACTCCTTTCCTCAGAGAACAGATATGTTAAAAAAAATCCCCTGATTTCTCCTAGGCTAGTTGTAATTGTTGAATTTTTTAATTTGATGCTAAGTTACATAAGTGTGTATAAGAGAAGATAGTTACGAAAGGACACTTTGTCAGATTCAGAATTATTAAACTGATTAAATGCATTCCAACTCATTAAACTGTTACCATTAAACTGTGGAAAGTAACTGACTGTCACCCTGGTCATAATGGACGTTACCTGTCAGGCATGCACATATGGATGTTAAGGTACATAAGAAATGGAATGGAAATTTAGTTTACTGCTTCTAATCTCGCTGCCAGTTGGAAAACTGTGTGAAATTAGTCACTGCAGCTCAGAAGCATGAATGCATAGTTGGAAGGAATTGAGAAACTGCCTAGGAAACTGAACAAGTCCCTGGAAAATGTTCCTAAGAGGAGAGATTGAAGAAATGGAAGTTTCTTGTGGTAAATGGGAAACTGTGGGGTTTGTGATATGAAATACTGAACAATCTAGAGAAAAAAAATAATGATTTATGAGGTGCCCTGATTGCAATGTGAAAGTACTCCAGGAAATTAAGGAGGATTATTTGAAACTGATAATATGAATACTTTTCACATACTGTGATTAATTAGTCCATGAGTCTTGCTTTCAAACTTCAAAGCCCAGCAGTATTCCCAAATGGCTTGGCATTCTTGTGAATAAGACTAGCCAGTGTATTTATAGTACGTGTTCAGAAGTTGCAGAGCTTTAAAACCTTGTGGTTTTGTTAAGGCCCATCTCACTGCAAGGGCTTAACACAGGCAAACGTTTGTCTCAGCTATATGTTTTCTCTGAGACTAATGGTTCATAAAGGATGCAACAGCTTCAAGAACAAATGTATTGAAATGTGAACATATCCTATCTGCAAAGATCTGTGAGTCTGTAGTCTTAAAGTGTCTCTTCAGTTCTCTCAAACACCCTTGAAGTGATTAAAAGCAGACTGCTCACAGAATCATAGAATAGTTTGTGTGGCAAAGGATCCTGAAGTTCCCATCTCATTCCAACCCCCCCCATGGGCAGGGACACTTCCCACTAGACCAGGTTGCTCAAAGCCCCATCAGCCTGGCCATCCTGTCAGTAGACTTGGTGAGTCTCCTGGAACTCTGACTGCTCTCCCAGTACAGAGTCAAGGATCATCCCTGGCAACTCTCTCTTTTTTGTTTTTTTCTCTAGTCAATAGGTCTATGTGGCCCAACATGAGCCGCAGAAGACCTTGGTTAAACCAGGGTTATCAGATTTAGTTTACCCTTAATGCCCTGTTTAGCCCAGTCACTCCAAGCCTAATTAGCACATGAGCTGTCTTGTGGAATGATATCCTAAAATAAACTGTCCTGAATAGAGCTTTACAAACTGAGCTAGGTTTGGTTTGCCAGCCCCTACAAGGGATACTTTCCCCTCTCAGAAGGAAAGTATGTGTAATCATTACGAGTGCCTGGTCTGCTTCGTAAGTATTTTATTAAGATTCTGGCTTGCCTTTTGTTAGTTCTGCTGCATGGAAAATATTCTGTTATATAAACTGATGTTGTGGTTTCATACAGAATCTTCTGAGCTCTCCCTTGCTGCCAGCCATGTGAACATAAAAACACACCCACACATCAGGAGGACACTTGGAGAGAGGTTGGTAATCGGACCAAGGATCTGGGAATACACTTGTGCTTGAGCAGAAAAGAAATCTTGGCACTGAAGGTTGGCAAATTGAATAGAAAATATGATCCTCTCTCTGCCCTAGCCCAAGGACAAGTAATGAAGTTAAATATCCCTATGTTCAAAAGTACTGACAGATAACTACTAGTGATGCATTGTCATTTGGAGTGGAAGGCACTGGTTCAGGAAGTTACAAGGTTTAAAAATTTGCAAGAATTCCAAAAAACAAAAGGGACACTGAGGGATGATTGTATAGTCTTGTAAATTTCACTGGGCAGGTTATGAAACCTGCTCTGCCATGTAAACTACTCCCAGATGAAGGAGTCTGCTTGTGACTGGGTAGTCTCACTATGGCCCAAGGATTTGTTACTTCATCAGACACTTCTTGTCTCAACATCCCAGGAATAATTCTGCCTTTTTTATTTTTACCCACACTGAACTCTGATGAAATGAGATTCAGACATGATTGCAGAGGACCCGTTTGTTCACCTTCCTGACCAAAAATAGGGTCAATAAATGCATGATCTTAACAGTAATCAGGCAGTTTCCATTTTCAAATATGAGTGCTAAACAATCTTTTTCTCTATCTGCCTTCAAGAGATTGTAAAATCCAGCCTGTGATCTAAAAGCATTTGGCTATCAGTGTTATTATCATATATATGCATGTATTAATATATTATCTATATAATGTATTTCTATGTATAATTATATATATTAAAGTAACTATAATATAATACCAACATCTATATTACATATGGTCTTAGTGTCCTTCACAATGCAGGATAAATTTTATGTACAGATGCTGCTTTTATTGGGCTACTGAGCTTTTTTGCTTTGTACAATGCTATCATCCCCAAATCATCTGCCAGCCTCCAGACCACTGTGTATTCCTGCAGAAGAGACACAGGAAAATGTTGTCCTGTGTTTCTTCTGGTCTTGGTAGAACAGCCTAGGGCTAGGAAGGGTCTCCTGTAGCCTTAGCAGGAGTCAGCTGTTAGTCACAGCTGCTGATTGAAAAACCATTTAGATTGTGCAGTGTGGAAGAGGAACATCGAGTAAAAGCAGGCTGCTGCTGGGATGTGTTCTGTTTGTGCCTGATTTTGGTGCTCCTGATTTGTTTGCACGCAGTGGGCATTAAATTCCATGTAGGATTGCATCATTTAATACAGCTTTGCAGATGCAGGCATTCAGTCTGCCTGGAAGATCAGATGTCCATCACTCCTAGGTAATGCCATACCTGCACTGCTTCTCCTGTTCACTGGGATATGGCAGTGAACCATTGCACAGCACTGCAATTATATCACTGAAAATGATCCTGCTGGCACTTTTTGACATTTCTAGCTGCTTTATTTACCGTGGCTTGTGGGGTGATATTTTGTTATTTTAAGAGCTTGGCCTGGCTGTGGTTTTACTTGACTCCCCTGTAGCCACTTTTACTGTCTGTTCTGTTTCTGCTATTGTGCTTCATGAGGTTGTACATCTGTAACCTTCCATCCCAGAAATGTTTGTTTTTCACTTGAGAGTGATTCCTACATATGTGGCACTCTGGGCCGAAGAGACTGTAAACATCATTTTTACAGCCTCTTTTTACGGAGTTGTCTTCAGGCTGAGTTCTTTATTTGTCAGGCTTTTTCAGGTGGTCACTAATGCTTTTGTCTTGCAGGGAGAGGTTTTGTTCTGGCAGGAATTGTTTTGCAGCTCTGATTCCTGCAATGCATAGTCTGGACAGAAGTGCAATGCCAATTTTAATCTGTACAGAAAGAAGGCAATAAGGAAGATATACAGCCACAGAGTGGCTGAAGTCTGTATGGATGTGCTGAGCTGTACTGAAGCAAGAGCTGGCCTCATGTGCTTTTTTTGAGCAGATGAAGGTTGCTCCTGAAATTATCCTCCCATAAGCTTTGGATAAGTAGGTCATCTGCTTTGCCATGGTCTGGCTAACACAGTGTTGTTGCCTGAAGCTAGATTTCAGTAAGGGTTAGGGAAGAAAATCCAATGCAAGTGATTTGTAACTTCTCTTTGAGAGGTCTTTCCAAGGTGTGGTGCAGGGTTGTATGAACTGATAGATGCAAGTAACCAAGGAGACCACAAACCACAGCTGAATAGCAAAGAGTAGATGTATCCCATCACCTCACTGGCTGGAAGGTTTCAAAAACAGTTGAGGACACATACACTGCTAAGCTGATTCCATTTTAGCAGGGACCAAAAGCACATGAGTCCATTCCCTAGCCTCCACATCTCAAAGGACCTGGCCCATGTGCAGTACTTCACAATTCTGTTTTCTATAACCTCCAAGCTTCTTACCTCTCTTTCTCCCAGCAGTGAGGCCCAAGCATGTCAAAAATGAGATTTAAATCATTGATAGCATTCTGTTGTCTTCTACAGAAATTTAATTTCTCAAGGCAGACAGAAAGCAACACAAAGCAAACACATTTTATGAAATTTCCCACATGGAATAGTCTTAGCATCCCCCAGGTGCCAGGTCATCTTGAGAGAAAACAACTCTGTTTTTCCTCCTCACTAAATTTTCTACTTTTAGCCTTTTTTTCCCCTGCAGTGATGTGCTTCTTGGGGTGCTCTATGGAGGACCAGGAGTTGGACTTGATAATCCTGATGGGTCCCTTCTAACTCAGCATATTCTATGATTCTGTGATTCTAATTATAGGGATGCTACAGATCCCCAGCAAGCCCAGAAATCTCCAGGGCTGTTGAGACTATTATGTCCTCTCCTCTTCTTGATGTCATCTCAGGAGCCTTCACCCCTGAAGTGGACACCTGAATAAGAATAGCTGCCCATTCACCATTGCATGTAGCCCTAGGGAGCACAAAGACTTAGGGAACAGTTTTGCCACGCTGTGCAGACACAGGTCAGGGTGTTGGCCTTGATTCCTGAATCTGAGCTGAATTCAGTGCCTGACTCCCTCAGCCAAACACTCCATTCCCTGCCTCTTGTGGTTGTTGTGGTGGAGAGTTTTCAGCTCACAGCTCCCAGGCATAGAAGATGGTAGGAAAACTGTCAGTCCAGATTTCTGCTGGCTTTGACTCAGGTTCACCCACAGCTGATGGTTGTGGTTTTGTCACCGCTCAGCTTCAGCTGCTGGTTCGTGGGGTCCTCAGTTGGGCAGGTCAGTAGGAGCATGTTGATGAGGTAGCCAGCTGGCAGCCCTGCTTTGCACAAATCACAGAAGCATACCATGGCTTGGGTTGGAAGGGACCTTAAAGGTCATCTAGTTCCAACCCTCTTGCCATGGACAGGGAAGTCATCCATTTGGTCAGGATCAATAAGGCCTGACCAAAGCTGTGCAGTTAGGGAGGGGTAGTCTTGGCATCTCTGAATACTGAGTATGCCCAAATTTTTCATATGCTTATAGGATTTTCTTTCTTTCTTTGTGGGTTCTTGAGTGCTCTGGTGACCCTGCAAGACGCAGGCTCCATCACCCAGTCAGATCTGTGCTTCAAAATGGAATTGTGTGATTTCTGCTGTTGTAAGATCTTCAGGAAGCTTTCAGAGTGCTCAGGAAAAAAGATGCTATGCAAGCATAGTCTTTCCTGCTGCTACTGCTGCTGCTACTAGAGAGTCTGTGATAAGAAAGGATTTACTGTATCTGCAGTTTAATTTCTTAGCAATTTCTGTGTGATATGAACAGTTAGAAACATCAGTCTTTTTCTTCTCTGCAGATTTGCATAAAGTAATTAGGAGCATATGTGCTGGGGGGTGGGGCGGGGAAGTGGAGGAGGAGGAGCAGGTTCCATCCCAGAGCGCCTCAGTGGATGCTCTGAGTCATGGCCTGTAAATGGCTCTTGAGGGTGCCACATGCCAGATGATGAGTCACAGAGCAAGGGAGCACAGAAATGGGAGAAACTGGTTCAGTCACTGTCCTGGCTCCTCTATTAGCTGGTATGATCTGCTGCTTGTGCTATTTCTGATGTCTTGTGTAACTCTAAATGCACAGAGCAGTTGGGGCATCTTGTCTTCTGGCTGGGAGACAGTACCTGCCTCACGCTGCTTGCTTTATCATCAGTAATATACACACTACACCCATGGCTTAGTTTTGTGTGTGCTGGTAACCCCTGGCCCATGCAGCTCCTTTCTACCAGTAGCACAAGGGCTGTGACTGACCATCACGTGCTGTGGTTTCTATTTGGAACACATCATAATCCTATATAGTTCTGGGATGTCATGATACATTAATCATGGGCTTAGTCAGGCTGTCCTGGAAACCACTGGAAAAAGCCCTGGCCAAGCCAGGGCTTTTTGGAAAGAAAAGGGAAGTGGCCTTTTCAGTAATCACTGTACAGCACCACAATTAGCCTGAGCATAGGCAGAAGTTTAGGAAGTACGTAGTCTTTGTATTTTTCTGCAGCTCCCTTTAAACATAATGTGCTGGAATATTCACCCTGGGAGCATGCAGACCCCCATGACAATGCTCCTGGTCCCCCGAGGCAGAGAAGAAGAGCTGGAGGTTTAGGATGAGTCAAACAATTAGCATTTCCTTTTGCACCTTTTCTTTTTTCCATTAAACTCACTGGATTATTTAATAAAGTATTTAATGAAGATGTGAATTTGATAGAGATGTATTAGCTGGCAAGAAAGAAACAGGTGTCCAAACAAATACCACTAACTAGACTCATCCTGCAACAACTTACAGACTTCCGTACCTCCTCCCTCTCATTCCCATGGTTCAGACCCATCCCCAGGCCACTCACCCTGAACCACTTATCCTCTTCTCTGATGCTGCTCCCTGAATGCCTTCCAGTTTTCTGGAATTTTCCTAATAAATTTTTGTTTAAAACTTTCTGGCAGCATTTAGGGTGGCAGAGCTGGGGCAAGGATGAACTGCAGTATTGGTGCGGGATACGGTGAGCCCTGAGATCCCCCATGCTGTCTGAAGGCTGGTTTTGGATCAGTCTCCCAGCCCTTTTGCCTGGAGGTAGACATACAGGGAGCAAACTGAAAATATATCTTCCCATGGAGCAAAGAGGAGATGTCTGTATCGTGCCTTTGTCTGCAAAATCACAAAAATCGTTGCTTTTTGCAGCATTTCTGCCGGTGCTTGTTTTGTAGGGCTGTGAGGTTTCTTCATGCATGTTAATGCAAATGCACTGTAGGAGTCAGGGAACAATCCTCAAAGAACAAGCAGCTCTATGCAAAATAATTTTTTTCTGCTTCTTCTGTGAAACTGGATGCCTAGCTTTTAACCCTGTTTTTGCATATTTCACCCTTGAATGACATGATGAATTTTGGTGTGTCTGAGGAAGGTGACGATGGCAGTGAAACCATAGCCATACAGAAGGAGTCCGCAATAACCCTCACAGTTAGAGGTTTCCTTTGGACACTCAGTTTCATGGATGAAGTGACTGAGGTTTGTAAAAATAATAATCTGTTCAGAAAAGCCATCCTCCAAAAATCCAGCATTGCCTCCAGCTGACAGTTCTGATGATGTTGCACCTGCTTCCTCATCCTCTGTGCTCTATGTGCAATCTTTTTACATTAAAATAACATTTATCTCTCATATCTCTGCCTGCCTCCTCCAATGCATTACATTTTATGAGGAAGCCTTTGTTACTGTGAGCTAAGCCATGTCGCCCCATGTGTGTGCAGGGGACAGCGCTGAGCAGAGCCGGGTCTTAAGGGTTCAGCTCTAGAACTTCATAATCATGGCTGTTGCTGTAACAAATATCAGAGTATGCCTGGAGGTGTGCAGCCACCACACATAACTCGTCAGCCCTTGGAGACAATTGCAACCAGGTCTGGTGGTTTCTGCATCTTCTCAGCAGTGTTGCAGAGGCAGGAGCTGGTACCCAAGGCCGAGAAGCCATGAAGCTGCACCAACCACCTTTGAATTAGGACAGTGTCCTCAGTCTTAGGGGCATGACAGGAGAGGGATTTGAGGGCCTCTGTGTGGTGGTCAGCAAGGACTTAAAAGGCATGGAATGAATACCCCAAAGGATGCTGCATGCTCCTGTTACCTGCAGCATGCTGCCTCCTCTCTAAAGCTCAGACATGACCTGATAGGTTGCTCTCAGATCAGTGCTGAACCATCCTTTGTTGCTCAGCATTCACCTGCTTTTTACCTAGAGTTTTGCTGCAGCTAAGGGGTTTTTTTTTGTGTGTATTTATTTCTATGGGGGTAAAGTCATTAATGAGCAAATGCAGATGTCTCAGAGAAAGCTGTTTTTCCTGCTCGGTATTATCATGTTTGGAATGAAGCATTCACAATATGGCCCTCACCTTCTCCGGGTAAATCTTAGCACCTCAAGGAAGAGCTCCCTGAATAAACAACCCATATCTGCCATGCTGCAGCAGATGGTGTCAGTATGGAGAAGGCAAGAATTCTGACATTTGAAAATAAAATGGCTGATATACAGACGTGTCTAGAGTCGTAGTGCTCCCTCCATGCCTACCTGCCTTGCACTGCTGTTACACCCTAGGCAGGAATTGGTGCTCAATGCTGTGTTTGCTCTTACGTGTATCATTGAGCAGGATTCAGGACAATAATAAGAAGAATGAACTGATTTTGGCAAAAAATGTTCAGGTATGAACTGCCTATCTACATCTCTAAATTTCTTATTGCAAAAGGGAAGTGAGGGCTTTACGAAGGACTGATCAAAACCAGCAAAATCTGAAACTGGTCTGCTTGCATGTTATTCCCCAATGTCAATTCCAGCATAGCAGACCCTGAGGAGGGAGAGGAAGGACACTTCTACAGTCTTCCAGAATAAGGGTCAGCTAATGGTACAGCCAGGGAGGATGCTCTGGTGTTGGGAACTGAACAATCCTTGTGCTGGCAGTGCTGTTGTCAACCTCCCTGCACCCCTAAGTCCAGAGGAAGTCAGAAGAGATTGCAAGGGAGAGAAAAGGAGTAGCTACAGCACAAAATGTCATGCCCATCCCTACAGAAGCCATCGGAATGTCTCCCAGCAGGAGCTGTCTGCATGTCACCTGTGATCCTGCACCTCAGAGCCTGACAGTGGGAGCAGTTCATGGGTGCAGGCAGGATGGGCATCTGTCTGCTGCAGGGTCTCTGGTGGCCAGTGAATCACAGCCCACCCAGAAGGCTGTGCTGCTGCTGGAGCCAGAGCCTCGTATTGCAGCCAGAGCACTGGAGAGACAGATGGGAGATGGCTGCATGTCAGCTCTGACATTTTGCCGTCAAATGTCAAAGTGTATCTGTGCAAGCCTGTCCTCCCACAGCAGCTTCTGTGCTGACGTGAATTGTGTGCTGCTCAGCAGGGCTTGACAGCAGATGAGTGCTGGTTCTGGGAGCCTGCTCCAAGCAGCCATTTCCCAGAGGCAGTAGAGACCTGCTGCTTCAGCAGTGAAGTGCACTGCCATCATGGTCTGTATCTTCAAAATTATGCTTTTCAAGTGGTTGCATTGTGGCAGCACTTGAAATATAGCAAAGCCTGGTGGAGAGATGTGATCTGAGCGTTACAATCAGATACAAGAGCAGTAACAAAGGTGGGGTGAGCTCATGAGTAGATAGGCACTGGAAGACCAGCTTTTTACCCAAAATGTTGGTGAGGTGGGAGCGGGAAGACAGGATAAGCTTCCGCTGAGTTTAATAGAAATAAATTCAGATAAACTCAGAGCTTCTGCTATGCCATCAGTGGTGCACAGAGTTCAAATTGGGCAGGAACACCCCTCCAGCAAGTGTGTGTGTGTGTGTGCACTCAGGATCAGGAACTGCTGTTGTCCACAGTGGCTCTTGAGCAATGGGATCTTAAGAATCCTTGATGAAGAAAATCTGTGCTCAGGATCTGGGCCAAGTAGAGATCAACCTCTGTGGAAGCAGCCGTGGGAAAGGAACCAAAGGCTTGTAAGACAGAGAAGACACTGAAAAGGGTGTAAAGGCTGATAGAGGCTTTAGGGAGACTACCAGTGAGGGGGAGTTTAGGGTTGTACAATTTGTAGTTCAGTTGGATGTCCACCACCTGGTCCAAATGGTCCTCTTTTCCTCAGAGCCTAAACCTGGATGAAACATCGAAGGAGAAGCAGACATGTAGGTGAGTGTCCTGGCCATGTAAGTCTCTGGTAACATCTACCAGAAGGCCTGTCTGTTCTCTGACACTGGTGTTAGCATTAACTTTAGCATTTTTGGATGTTTACTGCAAAGATTAGCTCTGCGTCCACCTTTGTTTTTATTTCCTGCCAGCATCATTCTGTGTCTGTGAGAAGCACTAGGGTGTGTGGGAGGAAAGTACTTCTTTTGATCATTTTTATCATCTTCTAATTGCTATTCTTACACCTTGAGGCTGAAAGAAGTGAAGTTCCGTATATTTCTGTGTAGCTGTCTCATTGCTTATACTCTTGTTCTAACTTCATTTAACCCACATTTCTCACTTTCCCTCTTGTGCTCCCATGTGCCTTTGCAGGTCTGCTCCAAATCCATTATCACCCCACACTAACAAATGCTGAGGTAAGGTAGGCAAAAGCCACTGTGAGTACCACTTTCTGGAGTCTGAAGGTCAGTGGTGGGCGCCCTGGAGTCCAGAGCAGGATCCCAGGATATAATTTTCAGGGTGCAGTGATCACTGGGGATGCCTGGATGAGTTATGGGATGTGTAATGCTGACCAAGGGTGCTTGGGCCAAGGTTTTCAGAACAAGTGGTTGATCTGTGAGAGCATTAGGTAATTTTTTAATCTCTCAGGTTCATCCTAGATCACTGCTCTCTTTTGTGGTTTTTCCCTGTCCTTGCTGCCTTAGCTGCCTGCCCAAGCACTTCTCTGTGTTGGATTATCTGATCTGTAGAAGGGAAGGCAAGAGGAAAACCCCCTCCAGATTTGTGCTGGAGGTGCTTGTAGGCTGGACCTTGGGGTTAGGTGAGGAGGGAAAATTGGGTTTGTCCTTTGCTCTCCTATGTCAAACAAGCACTGGTGAACATCTCCAAGAAAGATCAAGATCAAGTCTCTACAAGAGACACTTCTGACACAAGCAGAGAGTGATGGGACAAGAGGGAAAAGCTTTAAACTGAAAAATGACATGTTTAGATTAGATATTAGGAAGAAATTCTTTGCTGTGAGGCTAGAGAGGCCTAGAGAGGCACTGGAATTGATTACTCAGGGAAATTGCCCATTCCTGGGAGTGCTCAAGTCCAGATTGGATGGGGCTTTGAGCAACCTGGTCCTATGGAAGGTGCCCCTGCCCATGACAGGAGGGTTGGAACAAGATATTCATTAAGGTCCCTTCAGCCCAAACCATTTTGTTATCCTTCTGGCTCTGTAAGAACCTACTGTTTACTGAATACAGGGAGAGTGGGACTCTTAGTTCCCTGCCTGTGCAGTGCCCTGCCTGTATGGCTCCTGGCACTGTGGCAGTCATGCTGTTGTGAAGTGCAGCAGGTAATAAGCAGGTAAATGACACATATAATGTGGCAGAGAGATATGATCCCCTCCCAGACCACAGTAGGGACCAGTCTGAGCTGAGGTTTTACCATCAGCCAAAGGTCAGCAGAAGTTAGTGTATTGTATGGTACCTATTTGACCAATGCCAATTTGACCAATTTGACCCCATGGTCCCAGTGAAGCCACCTACTCCTTTTCACTGGAGAGACCCTTGCGTACATAAGTATTTGTATACTTTGGCATGGTACCCTGACACCATTAAAAGGGCTCAGGACCTCATGGGGTCTCCAGGATTTTGGAGAGGAATGGCTGTTGCTGCTTTTACATTCCAGTCTGCTCCTGCTTTCCAGTTTCTTCTGGGACATGTTTGTGTGTCTGTTGCAAGACGTTGCCATGTTTGGTTCTTGAAGGAAAGTTCAATGTATCTAAAAGGAGGCAAAGATGTTCAATACAATATGAGAAGACAGACTGCTCTCATCAGAGTGCAGTGCTTCACTGAAGCTGTTTTCCTGTGAGCACACAGTGCCATCTGCAGTGAGGTCTTTGTTTGGCCCAAATCCCATACAGCCCTTTGGCCTCTCGGCTGAAATCAGTTACTTTTTTCAGATGACTTTGAGAGGGGTCAGGTGAAATCACAAGGGTTGTCCCAGGAGCCTGCATGGAGGGTGATGTGTTTCTTTTACCTTGTGATGGTTTGTTTCCCAGAAGAAGGACCTAAATGCTTAGGGACTTGTACTGACAAGGAACTAGTCTGTTTGATCCTTGTCAACACATGAAATCTTCAGTCAAACAAAGGATGCTTTAAATGGTCACTGCCTTTCCTGAGAGGTGTCTTCCTTTGTGATTTTGTCTCTCTGTAGGTATCTGAATTCCCTCATGAGAAGTGTTCCTCCTGCCTCTCATGTGCAGCCCTACCTCTTCATGGGTGGTACCAGCTTCACTGATGCCCTGAAGAGTATTCCTCACCATGGATAGCCCACCCAAACTGACTGGTGAGACGCTGATTGTCCATCACATTCCCCTGGTGCATTGCCAGGTCCCCGATAGACAGTACTGCTCCATGAGCAAAAGGACCAACCCCTTCTGCCAGCCAGAGCTCAGCATTACACGGACCTCTGCCCTTCCAGACAGAGACCTATCACAGACTGACTCCTTGGTGTACAGCAGCTTTCTTCAGGCCTCTGAAACCTCAGCAGAGGCCTCAGATCACAAAGAAAGAAAAGCAAGGGATCTGATTGTCCCTAGTGTCAGTAAGCGACACAACCCTTTCCTGCTGAGTGAGGGTGAAGACCTCAGTATTTTTGGGGATGACTTGGGTCAAAAATCTTTCCACCTTCACAACTCACTCGTGGATGGCAAGCCTCCCTTCAATCTGCAGGATCTGGCCTTGCCCCCTTTCCACCTCCACGACTCCAACCACATTGTGAAATCCTGGAACATGGCCAGCCGGTCTGGTGTGGTGGACGGGCAAGAGGACAAACTCAGCAGTGATGACATCCAGAAGAGGAACAATGTTAACAGGTGCCATCAGGCCTCGGAACGCATGGAGCTGGATGAATGCAGCTGCCATCGTGGCAGCTCCTCCAACTTCTCCTTTGACAGTGGTGACCAGGAGTGGAACCAGAACATGGGCGGACCGCTGAGGAATCAGGATGCCCTGCACAGGACATGCAGTTGTTCCAGCTCAGAGATCCAGCACTGTCGCTGCTACAGTTCATCAAGTCAGTCTGAAGTGATAGACCAACAGATGGGCTACATCAGTGACTCTTCTTGCAACAGTTCTGATGGGGTCCTGGTGAACTTCAGTGCTCTCTACAACAAAATGAATGGTCAGCCTCAATCCAATCTGAATTCAGCTAACCTGTCCTGTGACTCTTCCTTCTGCAGCCACTCAGATACAGGAGCTTTTTACCTGGATTTACACTCATCACCCACTGAATCCAAGATGTCTTGTGAGTCGCATAACCCAGAAAGTTCAGGAAAGGTGTGCGGGTGTCAACACTCCTCCTCACCTGTCCTTGATGCTAACTGCAACTCCTACCATCTCCACTGTGAGCCTTGCACATCAGAGAGCTCAGACCTCACTGCCTGCTTCCAGAGCCAAGCACGGCTTGTTGTGGCTACTCAGAATTACTATAAGTTAGTCACATGTGACTTGTCTTCCCAGTCATCCCCCAGCCCTGCGGGATCTTCCATAACTAGCTGCTCAGAAGACCAGACCAAGGGTAGCCCAGCCCAGCCCACAGAATACTATCTGTTCAGAAGGCCCAACCTGAGACAAGAAGGCAATGTAGAGTGCAGTGCAGAGGAGCCAAAGGGAGAATCCAGTCAGAACATGATTGAGGGTCAGGTCTATGTCAATGTGTCACCACCAAACCTCAACACAAGCCGGCAGCGCTCCAGGAGCTATGATCAGAATCTGGACAGGAGTCCTGGCAGCAGGCTGGGCTCCTTGGAGCGCATGGTGAGCTGTCCAGTCAAGCTGAGTGAAAGTCCAGCAATACCCATTCAGAGTTCTCCCCCCAAGAGGGTGACATCGTTTGCTGAACTGGCTAAAGGACGGAAAAAGAATGGCACCTCCCCACCACACCGCTCTAGTGGTGATTCTTCCCTGGAGTTCTCTCCTATCCCTGAGATGCAGCGGGATTGCCCAACCTTCCTTGAAGAAAGAGCTCGGCGCAGCCAGAGTCTTCCACCCATGCCCTTCATCCATGGCCTGAACCGGAGCTGCGAGGGCTTTTGCTTGAATCATGCTTTTGGGGACAGCCAGGCTTTGTGTTCCACCAAAGACTCCATCTCCAGTGAGAAGGACCCCAGTGGGCATGGGGCAGGTGAGCAAGCCTCTCTCTCCCTGCTGACGGAGGCAGATGCCAGCTTCTCGGGTGGTTCTGCCAATGGCCACGGACAAAAAGATGTTAGAGCCCGAGCAGACGGTAAGGAGCCAAACTAGGCAGAAGGGAGAAGTAAAAAGGAAGGCAGCTCATTGGGATAAGAGGGGAGCAGCAAGGAAACCTGCATGGTGATAAGAGACCAGTGTTGGGGCAGTTTGGTTCCTGGTCTGCCAGTCCTTGGGACAAAGCCTTTCTGTGCTTTGTCACAAAAGCCTTTCAGTCTTATATCAGGGCAAGTGTCTTGTCTTTGTATTTCTAAAGCCTCCTGAGGTTTTGTTCCTACCTCTCATGTTCTGTTAGCAAGGACATGGCATTAATACTGAGGGACTCTGTGCAGCTTGTAGGGTATCCCTTCCAGGGTATTTACTGTGCTTATCCATGAGAATCACCTGCCCTTCGCTCCTAAAACAGAGATGTTAAAATGCTTAGCAGGGTCATAGTCACAGCCATTCATTTTTGGAGTTATGTGGGGCAGAGGTGGAAGGGGAAGAGGTATAGCCAGCAGTCTCCTTTCCATGCAGTTCCAGGAAGCTCACATAGTTTCTGCTAGGACTTAACAGTGTGAGTCCCACAGAATCTAATCTGTATGTCTCTGCTGAAATATCCTGGTCATGTCCCCACAATGCTGTCCATTGCACCAAAGGTTCCCAGCAGGAGTTGTCACAGTTAGCTCTATGGAGAAGTCTGTAATATGTGAATTGTATTCCACCTTGATATTGCTGTCACTTGTTCTCATGAGGAAGCTGTGTAACGTTCCCTTTGGAAGTATGGCCATTTCTCCAGCACTGTGGGAGACCTCTGTCTCTGCACTAGGCAGGTATTATACCTGCTTCACAGGTAAAAGCCCTTCTAAAATGCCTCTAACCAGACCACTGCAGTAAATAGCCCCTAGTGTGTCAAAAAATTATTGTGCCTTAAAAGACTGTCTCCACTTAATGTTCTGAAAATTTCTGGCAGGAGGTAAGAACATGTGCTTTATTGACATGGCAGGGGTGGGAGCGATTTTGGCCTTTGGAGCAAAAGGTTTTTAGTTATTGTCCTGTTTGTTTACTGAGCCTTGAATGTGTGCTTGGTGTGGGATGGCAGTGAAGGCAGGTCTCTGTTGGGAGAGGGCAGCATTGCAACAGCCCTCTTAGCTTCAGAGGGAGGGCTTGGAAGGAGCGGGCTCTGCTCAGGGAGGAGAGGGAAGACAGGAGCTTTCAGGGTAATATATCCTAGCAGTTGCTGCCCACCACACCAGTGGGGTCTCTCCTTCTGCACTGTGACAGCAAGGCAGGCATAAGGGTTGTACGGGGAGCTCCTGCCTGCAGCTGGAGATGTAGGTGTATCTGCTGTGCTCCAGCCCAGAGCAGCATGCAAGCCTAGAGGCTCTGAGAGGGGCTAGAGGGAAAGCAGCCCTGCTAAAAGCTGGCTGCAGGGAGAAAGGTCTGGAATGCCCCACAAGCAGCAGGTACACCAGGAATGATCAGGGACCGCAGTCAGTCCCACATATGCACCCAGTGCTGTGTGTGTTTTGCACTGAATGCACAGTGTGTCACACTTCAGATGTGTCCCTCAGGATATTTGTGGCTCCATCAGGAGCTGGAGGCATGTGGATCAGCCTACCACACTCCCTCAGGACATCCTAGCACAGCATTTGCTGGAGCAGACTGGCACTTTCCAGCGTTGGAGGCGGAATGTTGGGAATGTCCTGTTTAGGTCTGGTAGAGGCACGAAGAATGAAGGAAGCTCTGTGTTCCAAAGTGGGGGAAGTTACAGGGAAACGAAGAGGGAGGGAGAAAGGGAAACAGGCAGCCTTTACAACTGCACCAGTATGTTGTGATTCAGGATGCAGAGCACTAGTGCTATTGGATGTAATGCTTGTGTTGGGCTGTGCAAGTCCACAGGGCATGTGGGAGTGGACAGTCCTTTGGGATGAGCAATCTGACTCTATTACAAAGTGTTGGGCCTTGACTTTGTGGTACTGCTTGGGCAGAGGCTGCTCAAGGGCAGGCACCTGATCCCATGTTGCCTGTGCTGTCCAGGGGGCAAGAGATTGGGAAAGTATGTGAAGCTGGTGACCCTACCAGGACAGCAAAGGTCCTGGTGCAGTGCTGTGCTCTTCCAAACAGCTGGAAACTCTGCACTTGGGGCCACATATCTTCTATCTTGCCAGCTCTTGATGTATGTAACCAGTTCAGACTTGAACTACTCTGTAACTGGCCTCTAGCTCATCCTCTTCCTCATGCAACAGAGAACACATCCTCTTTTGCCTATAATCTGCTTGGCTGAGGATGATTGTTGCTCTGCCCATTCCTCACACTTTCTTCCCCTTTCTCCTCCTGAAGGTGGTGGCACAGACAGCAAGCCTGTGGTACGCTACAGCAAGGACCAGCGTCCCACAACTCTGCCCATCCAGCCCTTTGTTTTTCAGCACCATTTCAGCAAGCCACCCAAGGCACGTGCCCTGCACAGCCATTTTGCCTCCAGCCTTTCCCAGCTCTACAGCTTGTCCAGCAACCGTCCTGCTAGCCAGCAGATCTCCAGTTCCCAGTGCTCAGCCTTGGCCACCTCAGCAGAGCAGGTGGCGGTGGCGGGGAGCCAAGCCCGTGGCACGCTCGTGACCCAGCGCTCCGCAGACGGAGCTGCCTCGCGCGGTGATGGGGACATCAAGAAGCCTGGCCCTGAAACAACCCGTCCATCCCCGCTGGGCAGCTACTCCCCCGTGCGATGCAACGTGCCTTTCTTCCAAAGCGTGGACTCCTCTTCCTCGCCCACTGCAGAGAGAGCTGAAGACAGCCAGCCCCCCAGAAGCAGGTCCTGCCCCATCTCTGCTAACCTGCTTCCCACAAGGTCATCTCCTGCTGTCAATGCCATGCAGCCCTCCAAAGCCACCAAAGCTGACACCCTGAGGAATCACCCCAAGCTCATTCCCAAGAATGAGGCCACCCTGGAACCAAGCCCATCACTCTCCGAATACCGACTCCACAGTGGGTCCCTTCCGCCTCTCTCGGTGGGTGGCATGTCCATGAGCAGAGTAGGAGGCCACGCAGACTCACACTGGAGAAGTGGCAGTGAGACCAGCAGCTCTGGTCCCCTGAGCAGCGTGGGAATACGGCCTGTCAATGGTAGGTACCCATCCTCCAGGACCTGCTAGTCTGGAGCATCTACAGCTCCCAGTAGCTATGTCTGCTCCTATAGTGCCACCATTTCCTATAGCTACAGATCAGGACAAAATTGCATCTGGGTGCTGCAGGAAGACCTGCAATAAAAACATGTCCCTCCAGTCCCAGCTCCTACACTGTGTCTCCAGAGAGGGCAGTGTGGGCTGCTGATCTTACAGCACCCCATGCCAGGTGCTTGCACCCCAAACCTGCTGCTCTGTGCCTGCAGCCACAAGGACACCCAAGCTCCTGCCCGGCTTTGCCAGGCAGTGGCATCCACCTGTCTCCATGTGCATGTGCTAATGTCCTGAAATGCTGCTGGACCTCTGAGTAATGTGCTCTCTCTCTTTCTTTGTCCTACATCTTTCTCTACTCTCCCTTCCTGTTTCCCTTCTGCATCCTCTCATGTGCTCTCATCATCCTGTCTGGTGCTCACTGCCCGTGGCATCCCAGCGAACCACCTCTCCCCCCAAGCGCTGAAGTGGCGGGAGTACAGGCGGAGGAACCCCCTGGGTCTGGACCGCGTTTCAGGGCTGCCCAGCTTAGCAGGCAGCCTGGACAGGAGGCAGCAAGAGCCTCGGCTGAACCGGGGCAACCCCATCTTTGAGCTCCCTGGCGCTCTCAGCACCAGCCATTTCCACTGCAAGCTGAACGGTGCGCACCACCTTTCTGCTGGGGGGTCTTGGAAGGTGACCTTGGGACTCAGGCTTAGTTTCCTTGAGGCTCGAGTTAAGTTTGGATTCATCACTGCTTTGCCTGCTCAGAGCAGGAGGGATGATACATTTGTTCGCAGTGGGGCTGAAGGGGTCAAGAGGAAGGTGAAAATTGCTTCATTGGTTCAAATCTCTGTGGAGCCTTCCTTCTCCATGAGGTGAGAGCAGTCAGGTCCAGCTCTGAGCTCGGTTGAAGGGCAAAGTGAATGGCCCAAGACCCTGCTTGGGTCAGTAAAAGCTCCTGGACTGTGGTTAGCTTGTAGTTTGTCTCACACAGGAGTTGGGGCCCTTGGAGATCTCACATTTGTGCCCCATGATGCCTGACCATCCTGTACCCCAGCCCTGACAACGTGCTGGGTGCTGAGCTGTAGATTTCATGAGGCAGCTGACAACACTAAAGACCCTCATAGGACTCTATCTTCTCCAGGCTTTGCCCTTAAGGTCTTCCCTCTCCTCCAAAACCTGTGCAGGAAGGGGCAAGCTGCTTTTGAGTGAACCTCTGACACTGCTGTGGGGGGAGCAGTGTGGTCTGTCTGTGGGAGGAAGAGCATTCTGCAGTCTAGCCTCAAGCCATGGAGGCAATTCCTCAAAGCCTTATACCTCGCTTCACCAACCGAAACATTTTCTCTATCTTTCTTCAAGGGAAAATGCATAGTACAGAGTCAAACAGATGGAAGTCAAGCATACGGGAGAACTCCTATGTGTCACCCCTTGAAAACAGAGGCCATCCCAGAGAATAGGCAGCAAACGTGAGGTTGTTGTCTGTGGATGCCTGTGTGTGACAAATAATGATTTTCTCTCTGCTGGCTTCTGACTCTGCTTGCACCAGCGTGAGGAGTCTGGTGCAGCAAGGTTTCCCTTATCCCTAGGCCATGAGAGTGAACCTCCCAGAGCCTGTGGGCCCCCAGTCAAGCTGGAGGTGGTATTGGGTAGGCCATGGGGATCAGTTGTGCAGGCACACATTGCAAACCACTGCTGAGGTAGAAACAAGCCTGTAGCCTCGCTGTCCCAGCAGAGGACAGGTGGCATGAAAACTGCTTCAGTGTGCAGGATGGGGGCTGATCCTTGTCCCCTCTGTCTCATCCCCACAGGACAGTCTATGAGGCAACTCCAGCTTACCTACAATGACTTTTTCCCTGACTACTTCTCGCTAGCGGAAAAACCTCCTGCTGAGTTCTGCCTCTCCCCAGATGGCAACACAGAGTCCATCTCCATCGACTTGCTGCAGAAGAAGGGTGAGTCTGTACATCTCTGGTGGACCATTTAATGTGCCATGGAGCTTGAGCTTCTTCTCCCAGGAAATATGATTAGAAAGGATCGTAAGTGTACAGGAATGGGCAGAGAGAGCAGACAGGCACAGGAGTGTGACCCTAAGGCAGGGCATGCTGCCACCCCAGCCTCTGTATACAATGGTAGACCTATGTGTATCTGTGTGATCTTGCAGATGTGCTAACCTGAGATTTTGTAATTAAGGTTAAAAGTCTGTTCAGTCCTACATAAATAGTATAAAATTGTATTAATTATCTAAAAAGGTGGGAGAAAGGAGTCCTGAGCAGGACAAGATATGGCTGTGATGGGATCCATGCTCGAGGCAGGGCTGGCAGGACTTGACAGCTGCTTTATCATTTTAGAGGTAAGGGATGTGCAGAAAGGTTCCCATGCCTTTACCAACTATGTGCTCATAATTACCAGGTGGCAGCCTTGCCTTCTGTTTCAGTTCTGTTCTCACATTATCCCGGTGCAGGTAACAGATTACACACCGCTGGCTTGTTACTGAAAGTCATGACAAAATGCAAGGCTTCTGTCCTGCCACCGTGTGGCATCAAGGCAGCAAAAGACACTTTGCCTCAGATCCCACCTCTGCTGCCTCAGGACATGGAGTGTGCAGGTGATGGTCCCTGTCCCTTGAGAATATTGACAGGTTATTGACTGTCCCTGTCCCTGTCCCTGTCCCTGGGAATATTGACTGTCCTACTGGCAGGCTGATAGGTGAGTGCTGGAACCAGCAGGAAGACTTTTGGTGAGAATTTAGGAGAGTCTCTGCATGTTTTTTGGCAGAGAGAGCTTGTGTGTAGTCATGGGCTCGCAGTGCCCCTGGCTGATTACTTCCAGGAAGGTTTTGTCAGAGTCAGCAGCCCCTCAGGCAGCTCTTTGACCTGTTATTTTCCTCTAGGTCTGGTGAAGGCCATCAACACTGCTGTTGACCTGATTGTGGCTCACTTCGGAACCAGCAGGGATCCAGGGGTGAAGGTATGTCTGGCATCCAACTCCATTCTGAGTGGCACAGAGAGTACATAGCAAAATTGCCTCTCCGTTCTCTTCCAATCAAAAACTACAGGTTATCTAATGAAAGCAGGAGTACCAAGAACAATTAAAACAAAAGTGATGGCACACCATGCAGCAGATAGTAAATCTGTGACAATTCCTGCTGCATGATGCAGTAAGTACATGTATTTAAAGGAAGATCAGAAAACCACAGGGAAATGATGTTTTTAAACATGCAGGAATAATGTCTAGCTTAGGCTCTGAGTTGGAAGTTGTAGGCTGTAAAAGTATAAAGGGCAAGTATTATGTATATTTATTTTGGTTTAACTCCTTCTTTATCTACTTACTATGGTTCTTTACAAGAAACACTAGGCCAGTTGCCCTTCTGGTTCGATGCAGCACACCCAGCTCTTTTTTCTCACACAGTGGAGAGATGTGTCTTCCTCCTCCAGGTGTCCTATGACTCTGGTCTGGCACTGGTGCCAGGTTGTTCCCTATCCCTCAGCATCTCACATTTTAAAGTGAGATATAATATAATTTTAATAATGATAAAAAAGTGCATCAGACTTCACTCATCTGCGGCAGTTGGTCAGTCCCATGGTAGCTCTTACCATGAATGCATTAGAGTATTTAGAGTACATCTAAGGGGCTGGTGGTCTTAGGCCTGTGTTCTCCTCATATCCCGTTTCTGGAATAACACAGAAGTGCATCTAGGTGGCCCTGGGGCTGGCTGTCTTAGGTCTGTGCTCCCTCATCCCCCATTTCTGGAATAACACAGAAGCAGAACAATTTTGTTTGTGTTTGTACCAGGTGTTGTTTGCAGTCCTGTGACACCCAGTATGTTTATGGTGCCTCCTCTCAGTGCTGAATGTTTGGCTTCAGTCAGGCAACTCTGGGCAGCAATGTGACACTATTTGGACATGACAATTCCCCTGGCATGCCATCCCCAAGGAGAAACCTGACTGGGACAGATTCCAAAACCATTCAATCTTATCTCAGAGCCCAGTGTAATTTTGTCCTAATTATGGCTGTTGCTGATGCAGAGATTGCTGTGCAACATAACTGGAGCTATTGAGATTCCCATGGCTTTTTAGGGTTTCAGAGTGAATTTCCAATACTTGCTGTGTAGGTTTGGGGAATAATTGCAACATTCTCCCACTACTTTTCTTATCAGATAATGCTGTGGCTTTAGCCTCGGGTTTCTCTGTACATCAGTGTGCCAGGGGCTGAGCATTCATCTGCCAAAAGGCAGCATCCATCCCTGCTGCTGCTGTGCTCAGTGGATCTGACCGGATTATTCCTGAGCCAAGTTCAGTTTCAGTTCAGGACTTTTGTGAACCTGTGCCAACTGGTCAGTATAATTCCAGCTCAGCTGGTAAAATCTGTGCCCTAAACACCATTGCCTGACCCATTTGGATGGACCCTTTGGCAGCTCAAAGACCGTTACCAGCAGAATGTGTCCCTGCTCTGCTGGTGCTGGGCTCTTACATGGTTCCTCTTCACCTCAATCTGAGCTCTGGCCATCCATTTTGCCCTCATCTGTTTATTTACAGTAATCCCTAGGAGTTGGAGCTTGACATGTCACTGAGTTAAGTGTTCCAAAACCCCTCAGTGCTGGCAGTTCTATATGGCATGGTGTTTCCTGCTTCAAAATTAGCTTCAGGAAAATCTACAGCAACAGGAATATCTCCAGCTCTTTTCTTCCTTCATCAGGAGAGCTTTGCTATCCCTTTTGGAAGAACCAGGCATCCTTTCTAATTGGGATAACCTCTTCCCAATCTAATAAATTCTTTTTTCAAGTTACTATATCTTCCCAGCCCAGGGAAGAGCTTGCAAGGAGCAATCCAGAACTGGTGTATGAAACATCAGGAGTGAAAGCAAAGACCCTGCATGTTGAAGCAGCTGCTGAGCCTCATGTTGCTTGCTAGGTGTCTGTAGTGGGGTTGAACTGTTTCCATCCATGTGTACCTTGAAAGAGGTTAGCAGCATTCTCACTGTTGCCTGTTGTCCACTAGGCCAAACTTGGGAACAGCTCTGTGAGCCCCAATGTGGGGCATCTCATCCTGAAATACCTGTGCCCAGCTGTCCGGGACATTCTGAGTGATGGGCTCAAGGCTTATGTCCTGGACATGATCATTGGCCAGAGGAGGAACATCCCCTGGAGTGTGGTGGAGGCATCCACCCAGCTAGGTATGGATGTTGTGCAGTAGTGCCTGTGGTAGTTGTGGTTGGGAGGTGTTGGGGAAGGTTGGCTCTAAGGATGGGAGTGCAAAACACCCATTTTCCTGCATGAAACAGGGTGCACATGTGCCACCTCTTGCAAGAAGGGTGACACACTGCGCTGTTCTTCCCAAGTACTTATTGTCATTTCCCCTGAAATTTGCAAATTCTCCCATAACAGGCCAAACCAATAAAAAAATGGAGAAAAAAAACCCTGCAAAATTAATTCCACATTGGTTTCTGCATCATACTGGGAAGTCTCATAGCCTGATTGTGGCAAATCTTCAGCTCTGCAGTTATCTCAGTGATTGCAGACACCCCAAATTATAAGCACACACCACAACATTCTCTTTACATGCTGATTCTGAGCCAGTGGCTGTGATTGTCACTGAAGTGTGGGAGGCAGGTCCTTGTGGTAATGAAACTCTTCCAGAGTTTTGGGGTGGTAGTCTGGGATGGATCACAGCCCATCTCCCATGTGTAGTCTAAGTGTTGTTACGGCCTGAGCTCGCAGTGGCAAGGTGGAGAGGCAATGCACACACAGACATGGACACCCAGATGTCTGTCTTGCCTTGATTCTCCATCCTATGGTGCAGTTTTGGCTTTGGTCACCACAGCTAATCTCAGCAATTTGCTTCTGTCCACAGGACCCTCTACGAAGTTGCTGCACAGCCTCTACAGCAAGATCAGCCAGTACACAGAGCTCACCAACCACACCATGCGGTTCAACGCGTTCATCTTCGGCCTCCTCAAGTAAGCAGAACCCATAGGGTGGCTGCACGTCCCTGTCCACGGCTGGCAGCAGCTGTTGGTCCTTGACTTCAGGCAGGCACAGTTGACCATGAAAAGTACTTAAGAATCTGGGAAGCCACTTCCTAGAAGCAGGCAAGGGAAGGAAGAAGCTGTAAGCCTCAGAGAATTCCTTCCAGGTCAGGAGTGAGGATGAGTGGCTGTAGCCAACTGAAGAACAGGGTCAGTCTGTTTTAGCCCCAAAGCATTAGGTAAGATAACTGTCCAATTTCATATGAGGTTAGACATAATATATGCATTAATTACTCTTGGAAATTGCTCTTTAAAGCACTCTTTTCCTGGAGCTGCAGTGGATCCCAAAGCATGAGGCTCTGAAGGAGAAATTGCTCTGGTCCAGGACTCCAGACTGGACCTTCTAGTTTGGATAAGGAGTGTGTTTAACAGAGGAAGGCAGCAATACGTTTTTATGGGTGAAGGGATAAGCACTGCTAGGATGGTGTTTCCCTGGTCCTCTCTGGTGGTCAGCAAGAGCTCTGACAGTGGCAACAGAGTTCTGACGATCTTTAGATGTTGTAGAACTCCTCCAGGCAGGAACAAGTTCTGCCCTGCTCTCCCCACACAGAGTGACCCAGCTCTCCCGCACTGGCACAGGATACTGTCATATTTTGGGCTGAACCACCAGCACTGGTCTTAGTTTTGTAGATCATCTGCCTCTTCCACAGCAGCCTCTTCTCAGCAGAATAAAACTCTGTCAAGGACATAGGAGCAAAATAGTGAGGAATCTTGCTGCAAACATGGTTTTTCATGGTTACAGTTGTACATGTAAAGCTCTGTAGATGTTCAGTGATAGGCTGGGTGTCCATGATAAAGGCATGCTGATGGGACTGAGCCACTGTCCTTTCCCCGAGGTTCACAAGTTCATGCATTGTAAATGCCCCTTTACAGCCACACTTCTTGTGGCAGAAGAGTGAGGATGAATAGGGTTAATAGTTTTTTCATTGTTTCTTTTTCACCCGGCTAATTTTCCATTCTTGCAGTATCCGGTCCTTGGAGTTCTGGTTCAATCACCTTTACAACCATGAAGGTAAGAGCCTGAAGGCTGTGGGCTGCCTGCATACAAATAGAGCATGGGATGGAAATGTGTTTCTCTTGTTGCTCTCTCACCTTGGGCTGCTCTTCTCTGTCCTGAGGTGAAGGACTAAGCTATACAGAGTCTCAATGTAGCAGGGAAATCCCAGGTGGAAGTCCAAGCATCATGCATCTCCTTCCACCTGAACCTGGACTTCCATTCTTCTCCCCGCCTGCAGCTAGTACCCAAGGCTTTCAGATCAGATCCCTCAATCTATCTGCAGGAGATCAGATCTATGCCTCCCCAAATTTCTATGTTTCTATGTTCCTTGGTCAGAGAGTATTGTATGCCTGGAGATGTGCACACTTACCTGAAAATTTTCAGGTATGGAAAATAAGAGGTAATGGAAAGGAAAACATGACATACAAAATGCAGATTTTGCTGCATTTTTACTGCATTTTTTATAGAATAGAATAGAATAGAATAGAATAGAATAGAATAGAATAGAATAGAATAGAATAGAATAG
>QUSF01000074.1:105041-129337 GCA_003676055.1 Chloebia gouldiae | reverse complement strand
AGAATAGAATAGAATAGAATAGAATAGAATAGAATAGAATAGAATAGGGTCTTGTGCTTATCCTGGCTTTCTGAAGCAGAAGACAGCCATCTATTAGAGCATCATTAAGACCTGGAAGTGTGAGCAAAAGCTGGGACTGTCAGGTTATTTCCATCTTTCTTCCATGGAATTTGGTGGAAGAGGTCATCTGGACCTCTGCTACCTCTGCTAGTCTCCTAGGCAAGTCCTGGCTGCAGGTACAACTAGAAAGCTCTGTCTGGGCCAGTATGCTGCGAGGTCACAGAGCATCTGGTGCTCCCTAACCCAGGCCTGAGCCTCACACTGTCACCAAAAACTGGTGTCCATCTCCTTTCCTCATAGCTTCAGCAGCTTCATGGTGGCTTGGCAATGGTGGCAAGAGCATCTCCTCTAATAAATGTCTTTTTTCCCACAGACATCATCCTGGCACACTACCAACCAGTGGGCTTCTTGTGCCTGTCTCACAGTGTGTGCCAACCTCTTTTTGAGGAGCTCCTGCTCCTACTCCAGCCTCTCTCCCTGCTGCCCTTCAACCTAGATCTCCTCTTTGAGCACCACCTGATGCAGATGGGCAAAGAGCAGCAGCAGCAAAAGGAGCTGCTGCGTGTGAAGCAGGACCTACTGCTTTCTGTTCACTCCACCCTGCAGTTGATGCGGACCCGGGGCAGCAGTGAGGATCCTGATGGCTGCAGCACTGCCCCTGAAGCATGCCAAGGGGGTGCCAGAGATGGTGACATCTCACCCGGGCACAGCCCACAGCAAGCTGTGAGTGAGAAGAGGGTCAAGGGAGTGGGGGCCTCCTGCGGAGAAGGTGACAGGGAGGAAGAGCAGACCAAGATGCGAGAAAGCACGTGGGAGGGGAAGAAGGACAAGCAGGCAGGTTGGTGGTACCAGCTCATGCAGACGTCTCAAATTTACATTGAGAGCTCAGCTGAAGGCTCAAAGTTCATCCGCTCTGAGAAGAAGAAAGCAGCTTTGAATCCTGCACCCAGGTCAGTGGAGACCCACAAGGCACCACCTCCCCGAGAAGGCGTGGTGGAGGGTGCAGAGGCTTGTCCCATTGCTGAGGGCACCTTGGAGGAAAGGCCCAAGGCGGCCAGCAAGCCAAGTCCTGAAACCATGGAAGAGCCCTTGGAAAAGCCCCAGCAGGTAGCGGTTGGCGAAGAGGTGAAGGAACGGAGCTGGCCCTTCTGGATGGGCAGCCCCCCAGACTCAGTGCTTACAGAGCTAAAGCGCAGCAAGGAGAAGGAGGCTCAGCAAAGAGTGGGAGCAGCAGCAGTCCCCCAAGAAGACAACAGCACCAGTGCATCAGAGAGCAGCCAACCCATCAAGTGGGGACACTTGTTTGGGTACAGGAAGGTACAAAAAGAACCCAGACAACCAAACAGGTAAGGACGGGTGGTTTGGGGCTTAGAAGGGCTGGTTAACCAGGACTATGACAGGTGGAAGTCAGTCCATGAGCTGACCACTGGGCTATACCATGGTGGCACATCAAGGGTCTGTAACGCTGCTTAGTGCTGCCAGCCTGCCTTAATTCCTCCCATACCCTTGCTCAGTCCACCTCATAGGCTATCCTCTTCTGCCTGAGCATCTAAACCCTGCTACATGGCCCCGTTATCACCCCATCCCTCCCAGAACCACATGTTGAGAACATAAAGCCATCCTTGTTGCTTACAACAGGTGGCGGGGGGAAGGGTGAAGTTGCCTCCAGTAGCTGAGACCCCTGTGCACTGCCTCTCCTTCTATACACCCTTACTGCTTCTGAAAATGATGACTGGAAATGCCCTTCCCAGTCCAGGCTGTGGTGTTACATCTGAGCCCTCCCTGCGTGGAGACCTAGGGCACTGCCTAGCAGAGCGCTTCATGAGTGTAGCCAAACCTGTAAGGCATGATGTTGCCATGAGACCACCTGCTCTGTTTTCCCAGGTGCACTTTCCTGCCACTGACTGCTTCTGTCTCCTCCTTCCAGGTTGCCCTCTGGCTGGCTGAGCTTGGACAAGTCCGTCTTCCAGCTGGTGGCCCAGACAGTTGGGGCTAGCATGTGGCGTGAAGCAGCCCCAGAGCCAGACCCTCCCAATCCAGAACCACCTGAGGCATCTGCTGTGGCACGATCAGCTCGGGGAGTGTCTCCTCACCCTACCTGGTGAGTGACACCAAGTGGACAATCCTACAGGTGCTGGAATGTGTTAGGTTGAGGGTGGCACAGCTCTACCTGTTGCAGTTTGCCTGGCCCCCTTTATAGTCATGGACCAGAGAATGATTTGGGGCAGTGATGCAGCTTGTGCATCCATCCACCACAGCTCTGCAATCTGCAGGTGATGGGGAGCTGGAGAGGCAACTGGGAGCCTGGCGGGGGAGGGAAGCAGGGGTTGTTTTCCTCTCTCCCTGGGGCCTGTGGTGGTCCCTAGGTGGAGTGAGTGTCCTGAGGTGAGCTAACCCTCCTTTCTTTCTGCCTGCAGTGAGGTGAAAGCTCTTTGCCATCACATTGCCACTGAGTCAGGACAACTGAGCTTCAACAAAGGGGATATTCTGCGTGTCATCTCCAAGGTGGATGGTGACTGGCTGCAGTGCAGCCTTGGCTCTGAGAAGGGACTGGTGCCCATCATGTACGTCACCCACCCTGAGGACGAGGACTATTGACACGTTTAGGAGGCCAAGCACAGTTCCCTGGGCTGCTGAGGCTTCTCTGGGGTAGCCTATCCTGCCAGAGGAACAAACACAGCTTCTTGCTAGTTTCTTACCTTTCCTGCCATTACAGAATACAGTAACCGTAGGTGGTTCCTTCTTGCTCCTCCTTGTGCAGCTGCCAAAGGCCAACTTAGCCCCCCGGGTCTTCTGCAAGCTGCACCTTGTATTGCCAGGCATCACCATGCATGCAGCCACACCAGGGACTGCCTGACCCCCCCCTCCGCCCCACACTGTCTGCAGCACCCACAGGCCATGGACTTGTACACTACAGGAACTGAGGCAGTCCCTGCCAGGGCAGCGCTGCCCAGCTGTTGGATGCTGGAGGGTGCAGGATGCTGGCCGTCCCCTCCCTGGGGGTGGCAGTGCAGTCTGCAGCCTCCAGCATCCCTGGCATCCTCAGCTGAAGGGGTGGGAGCACCCTGCATTAGCAGGGTCCCTGCAAGGCTGGGCTAGTGGGTTGTGTTTTTTGGGGCACTGCAAGGTAGGCTCCCTCACACTACAGCATCCCTATCCTAGTGTGCTGTAGTAGTTCCTGGTGGGTTGTACCGGGACAAGTGGCCTGGCAGTGCCTCACTGCAGGGCTGGGGCTGTGCGTGGCCACAGCCAGGGGAGGGGGATGGGATATGTCTGTGAGTGTGGAGCAAAGGACTGTGTGGGGTTCCGAGGAAGGCACGGGGTTGTTCAGTGTTATGTAGGTCCAGGATGGGTAGTGCCACCCTGTGAAGAGATGGGTGCTTTGGGGGGAGGCCCTGTGCCCTCCACACTGAGCAGGGAACCGGTGCCTGGGAAGCCCTGGGGTGCTCAGTGGAGGGCGCTGGAGGGGAGGGAATGAGGGCAGGGTCCCTGTCTGGGCTAGGGATTTGGGGGCAGTGCTCTCAGCAGGTAGATTCGGGGTGCTCCTAGAGGGAGCTGGGGAGTCTGGCAAGGGAGGGGTGCTGCTCCCTTTGGCACATGGTTTCTGGTCTTGCTGAGCAGTGCTGTGGGGTGGGGGGGATAAGTGTTGTGCACAAGCACAAGGGGATACTGGAGGTCCTGGGGTCCTTGGTAGAGGCAATGCCAGTCAACCCCTTCCTTGCCATGTTCATGCCGCCTGCTGTAGTGGGGATCTTCACCTGCCTGTCAGGTGGGGAACAGTGTTAATGAAAGGCCATGCCAGTATTTGGTGCCATGGCCAGCTTGACGCTGTTCACAGCATCGTGCCTGGGCTGGCTTCACCATGGCAAGGGGCCCTGGTCTTGCTAGGTTACCTCCTGCTTGTACATCGCTTAGCGGATGTTGCACCATATTTAATTTGTATTTCCCTGTTAGAATGAGGTGTCTCACCTTTATTTATTTCTTTATTTATGATGCATATTAATAAAAAAGGTGCTGATTATGCTCTCTGCAACCCTGACTTATCATTTCAGCACATCCCTATGAAGGGTCTGTGGCTTACCAGTGCCAGGACACTGCACTGCAGGCTTCCTCCTGCGTTCACCACAGCCTGCACCAGACCTTCAGGACAACATAGGTTGCCTCTAGCAGTCATACCTGTCAGTTCAGGCCTGAGGCGTGGGAGGGTGGCACTACAGATGATGATATGTCTTGGGGAGGCAGCACTGTTTGGGGTTCCTTGTGCATTTCTTGCAGCCACCCAAGCAGGTTTCAGACAGGAGATCACACCATCTCAGCCTGGGATCTGCTTCTCCAGGGTCATGGGAAGGTGAAGCTGAAGAAGGGGTTGTGGGCTGGGACCCATGGTCTGGGACAACTCGGCCATGTGTTTCAGTGGCTGTGGGTCACTCACAAGGAAGGACTCCAGATATTCTAAACTTAGACTCAAAATAAACATTGGGCCTCCAAGTCCACTATGAACCCCAAGAGCCACTTCTTCTCTTTACCACTCAGCAGCTCAAAAGGAGAAGGGAGGAATTCTGCTTGTGACTTCAGCCTTTACTGCAAGAACACCACTTTGGAGTTTGTTGCATCCATGTGGACAAATGATGTGCACATGTGCAGTGTATCAAAACTGAAAAAATCCACATAAAAAAAATTCACAGCATAAACTCCTGCTCTGGCTGGGAGCAGCACAGAGCTGGCAAGGCTGGTACATGATCTGCTTTGATTAAGCTCTCAGAGGGGGCAATGGTCAGGGCTGTTTACAAGTTCCATGGAGCCAGGCTGCTGTTCCTGCATGCACTGGCTGGCTGGCCCAAAGGAGGAAGGGGACCATGTGCTGGCAAACAGCTCCCCCAAGGTGCTGAGTCAGCCCTGGGGCAGGAAAGGGGATTTCCAGCTGCTTGCATTGTGGGCACCGACACTGAGCAGCTCCCTGGTTACTTGCTGCTGGCGTAGCCTTGGATGCAGGGGAGGAACAGAGGGGTGGTTACAATGTCAGAGGCTGGATTTCGGATTGCTGCTATGGAACTTGCAGCTGCTGAAGTCTTCTTTGGGGTCATCTGGCTAAAGTCAAGCAGATCCAGATTGGTGGCTATCAGATAGCCTATAGCAACAAGGAACTGGCCACAAGGCACAAAGCCTATGAATCCTGCAAGGCTGAAAGTACACAGCAATGTGTATGGGATGTTGGGACAGTATGGAACAGTACTGGAACTGTGACGGAGTGGCTCTGCCAGTGGCCTTGTCCTGGAGGGTCAGCTGTAGGATCCTGATGGGAACATGGTCCTATGAGCTCTGTCAGGGTCATGCTAAGAAGGAGGAAGAGACACTGAGTGTCCATAAATACTTATCATGGGGGCTCCTGCTCTCTGGGGACACTGCTGGTCCAGGCCCCTCATATGTCTTGAGGTGCAGAGCCAGGCCAGGGGCAGCTCTGGAGCAGCACCAAGATGCAGTCAGTCCCATCTGCCTCAGTGGGCAGCCGCAGCAATGTCCTCCTCTCCTTCTCCTTGCAGGTATCACTGAGCTTCTGTTCAGCAAAGTTGCTCCTTGCTTCCTTTCAAATCTCAAAAGCAGGTCTTAGCAAAGAGGTTCTGGGCTCTGTGGGTGAACCATGGGAGCAGAGATTCATCATGTGGAAAGGAAAAAGGAGCCCAGTTTCATGGTACAGGAATTTGCTCTGCATGCTACAGAAGCTGGGGGGGATGACCCCCATGACTGTGGGACCCAGAGCTGGCAGGAGTAAAGTCGTGGGGTAAAGACAGCAAGGCTGGGGCAGATTTAGGGTGCCACAGGAGTTCAGATGTGCATGACAATCTGAGGGACATGTGCCAGCAGAGAGGGCGGGACCTACTGGTGTCAAGTGCTAGGGGGTCCTAGCAGGTCCCCTTGGACCTTCATGCCCTGGTCCTGGCTCATCCTCAGGTCAAAGGCACTGACCATGGACCCTGGGTGTCAGTGCTGAAGGAACTTTGGAATGCATGTGTCTGATGGAAAGGCCTGATACATACTGGAAGAGAGAGGGGAATGCCTTTCCTTCCTATGCCCCTCCTGGCAGCCAGATCCCATTCTCAGACTGTCAGTGTGCAGTGGAAAGTGACACACAAACAATTCATAAAATCAAAAGTTTGGGTTGGAAGGGACATTAAAGATCATCTAGTTCCACCCCCACTACTGTGGGCAGGGATGCCACTCATCAGGCCAAGTGGCTCTTAAGGCCCATCCAGTCCAGCCCCATCCTTGAACTGTCGAAATCCCAAAAGTTTCCATTCAGCAGCTGCACCATGATGGGCAGGGACTGCCAGGCTGGGGGATGGGCACGCAGGTGATTCTGGCATACTTGTGGCCACTAGTTTGGGGTCCTAAAACTAAGTACAAGCCCATATGAACCCCTGAAAGCTGTGCGTGAGCTCAAAACAGCTGAACATCCAGCTTTTGGGCCAGCCCAGCTGCAGCCTAGCCTGGGACAGTCCAGCTCCCTGTACTGTCTCTGTCCCAGCCCAGAGTCAACAGAGCCATTTCCAAGGACCCTGGGCAGTGCAACCGTACTTGCGGCAGCCAGCCAGGAGTGCTGAGGTCTCCTCCAGCTAAAGGAAGGACAGTGCTGCTTTTGCAGCACCATCCTGGGGCTCAGCACTGAAATTGGCTCCTGCTGTATTGACTTCCTCCCCTGGGCCCTTCTCTGACTCCCTCTCTGCCTCAGTGTCTCCAGCTGGTACCCATTGAAACCCACAAGGTCTCTTCTCAGTGAACTGCAATAGCAGCACTGCCCATCAGCAGCCTCCACACCCCTTTTCCCCTGGCTGGGACCTTCATGGGGCAAGGGCCATTCTGGTGCCAGCAGCTGCGTGTGTTCCATGTCAGGGGAAGGCTGACAAGCCAGATGCCGCTCCTGGAGAACATCATGCAGAGGAGGATTATGCATGGGTGCAAGCACTGACTTCCAGCTGCAAGCCGAGACCTTTCAGAAACTGGTTTCTTCTCTGTAGTGACCAGTGACAGGACGTGAGGGAATGGCCTGCAGCTGTGTCAGGGGAGGTTTATATTGGGTATTAGGGAAAGGTCTTCATCCATAGAGTGTGGTTGGGCACTGCAACAGGCTCCCCAGAGAAGTGTACACACCACCAAGCCTGACATGTAGGTCCTTTCTAGTTCAGCTATTCTGTGATTCCCTGATTCTCCAAGGTGTGGCCCCAGTGATGGGGGCCCTGCTTCAGAGGAGAGATGCAGCCCTCTTTGCAGCATGAATACACCTTTGGAAACAGAAATCCCAAATGAATGAAAGGAGCAGGGTGTAGTACTACTGTTGTGTGCCTTCAAGCATTTTTGTGACTGGTTTGCAATATCAGGCAGGGGCAAGCAAGTGTGTGGCTTTCCACATGCACCACAAGACTGGGAGGAAGATGGGGATCAGCTCTGGGCAGGAAATATGGGTCGAACATGTTCCCAAGAAAGGGCTGCCTGCTGGTGACAGCCATAACATGCTTTGTTTCCATGATATTGTGTAATTACCAAAGACTGAAAAGTCCAGGCATAACTTAATCAGCATCAAAAAGGGGAAATATGTGGAAATGAGGAAACAAACAAAGCAGCACAGTCACAGTGTCCAGCAAAGAGTTAAGGCAGCCTTTCAAAGTTCCTGGTATCAAAAGGTAGAGACAAAGCAGCAGGAATAACTACCAGGGCCAGAGGTTATTCAAAACAGAGAGGCTCCTTCAAAGAGAAGTCAAAGTCTAGAGGACAAAAATATTATCAGAGAAATAAGACATAAATTCTTGATAAGGCAAACAAAAAAGTGAGCAAAGAACAGCCTGTAGAAGTAGCCAGCAGCCCTTTTTGCAAATACTTCAACTCCAGATCTGCCACAGTGTCTGTAGGGTAGACAGGAGAGCGTGTTTTTAAAACAGAATGACGTCCCTGGGGTGACACGATTGCTGCAAAAATGGCTCCAGTGACAGAGCCCTGGAAGGTTTGTGGTGAAATGGAACACACTCCTTGCAGCATGCCTGGACCCTGGCATTGCACCAGGACACAGCTCCTTGCCTACACCTGCAGAGATCCAGCCTGCCCATCCTGCCAGCCAAGCCAGACCTGCTGCATGCAGCTGTCTGTGTGGTTTTTAGTTTGCCTGGTGTGACCAGAAGGCGTTGGACCCAGAGAAAGCAGAACTGATTTTCAACACCCGTCCGTCCTCCCTGCCAGAGCCTAGATTACACTCAAGGCTGAATTTTTGTGATGTGGAGCAAGGGGAAGTGTGAAGAATTAGAAAGTTTCCTGACAACTTGCTTCGTCCATGGCTTTTAAATTTTCATGTGGGGCCATGAACGATTTCCAGAGATGCCAGATACTGGTAACACAGGAGCTGAGAGCCATTGTTCTGCTGGGATTGGTGCAGAGTGGGACCAGGAATGTGATTTTTTAGACTTTTTTAATGTATGGAATTCTCCTACTCCTTTTGCAAAAATCTTCCAAACTGAAGATCCTATTCCTACTGACACCGTTTGCTTTTGCAGCTCTTTAATTTTTTTCTTGAAAGGCCCAGACACAAAAACGGGCAGGGAGAGGTGACCTCCAAGTTGCTGCTGTTGGTGGAGGCATAGCAGCAGTTGCTTCCCTCCACTCCCAGACACCTGAGACAGAGCACACCAACTTCCCAAGTACCTCCCAGGCTGTGCTCTGCTGTCATGCCAGGGTCCTGTCTGTGCACTTGCAGCCCCAGGACAACTTTTCCAGGGCAAATATGTTTGAGTACAGTGAAGTCTCTGTGGGTGAGCTTCATATTTGAACAAAGGAAATAAAAAGGCAGATTCATGGAGGTGGGGACTGCTGGCCCTGCCAGCTCTGTTGCAGGAAGAGGTGAAACATAGAGATTGGTTTTCTGAGCCTAGAAGGGAATGTGGCTGGGCAGTCTCATGCTCTGTCCCTGAGAGGTAAAAGACTGCAAGAGTATCTGGCCCCAGGCAGCTCCTATACTGGCAGAAAAAGAAGAAAACAAGAATTCTACCATTATTTGCTCAGGGTTTGTTTTTGGGCGTGGCTGGGGGAGGCATATATTTGGAGAGAGACGTCCTGCACTGGCCTGCTCAGTGCTGCTGAATAAAGGTGTTGCAGGGTGTGCAAATCAGCAGAAAGCAGTGCCTGACCCCAGGAGTTTGAGCACCAGCTGAGGAGCACAACAGAAGAGAACCATCACAGGGGAATGCAGCCTGGCTGTGAAGCCTCAGAGAAGACTTGAGGGCTTGTTTTTCTCCTAGTTCTGTGTTTCAGATGAGATGCAGGCCAGGCACATCCAGCAAGGTGGCTGGAGGAACACAAATTCATCAGCTCCTGCCCTGGACCTCCTCTAAGGGTTGGGTCTGCTGCTGTGGCCAGTGCCATCAGCCTCCAGATGCACAGACAGCCTCACCAACAGTCCTTTTATTGCCCCACTGCCTGTGCTGGCCTCCCACCACTTCATGGTCATTCCGGCTCCCACCAAGGTTTGACAACACAATGTGCCACAGCAGCTGAGCTTGAGGCCTCCAGGGCTCTTGTCCCCTTCTGCCCAAACATCTGCTCTAAGGCCAATCCTGAGCATCCAACCACTCCTGCCAAAACCTTGGATTTCCCATCCATGGCACACACTGCCAGGTAATTAAAATAATCTGTGTCCTTCAGAAGTCCCTTTTATCACAATCCTTATCACAGCAGTAAAAAGGTGAGGATTGTCCTGATTAGTCACTGCTTGAATATCTGGGTGGGTATGGAAGGCACATCCTCCTGCTAAAGCCCAGCCATGAACCAGAACACTTCACAAGCCCTTCTGAGATCTCTGTTGGGAGAGGAGGCATCCCAGCTGTGGTTAATAGCTGGTCTTGACAGAAGACATAAAAACTGTGACAAGAAATTAGAGACAGCAGGATTGCAAAAGGGTCATGGAGCTGAAAGAGAAGGCAGTGCTGACACTGTGTCACGATCCCCTTATAGCGAGGTGTCGTGATGGTTCGTTAGCCGATCCCAAAGTGCAAAAGACAAACAGCAGGGGACTATCAGTTTAATCACAACAAAAGCACCTTTATTAGGGGCCAAAACAATAAATGCGATAGTGGGGCTAGAAAAGAAATAAAAAGGATAGAGAGAGAGAGATTACTCATTTTGTGAAGGGACCAAAACCACGGCAGAGAGGTACAAACTTAAGTTACACAAACCACACAGCCTTTGCTGTGTTGCCCTTCACTTCCCTGGTGGGTGAAGAGACAAAATCTGCCTGGGAGGCTCTGCTTAGTTTCTTCAAGTTGTCCCTTCCTTCCCAGACAGTCCAAATACACATAACAACAACAAAACAACACAGTGTCCTGTCTTTTGCACTAAGAGGTATTTTGCAATTTCTGAAGACAGTGTGGGTGCTTTTTCACCAAGGCAATGTGCAGTTTGCGTGAAATTCAAATCTCTCCCCTTGCTATCTAGACCATACTCTGTCTTTTGGACTGGCAGGCTAGGTGCGGCTGGAGAGAAACATCCTTCCCCTGTTACAGACTACACAGAACCTGCACCCTTCTGCCTAGAGAGAAATCCTGTCCGTGACGCCAATTTAATGTCACCATCCACTTAAAGCGGTGTGTTGTGATGGTTCATTAGCCGATCCCAAAGTGCAAAAGACAAACAGCAGGGGACTATCAGTTTAATCACAACAAATGCACCTTTATTAGGGGTCAAAACAATAAATGCGATAGTGGGGCTAGAAAAGAAATAAAAAGGATAGAGAGAGAGAGAGAGAGAGGAGGGGGATGGGAATAGCTACCAACACAGGCGAGGTCCTCACTGGTCCGGACGATGGGGATCTGTCTTGTTGCGTTGGGGAGAGTCTCCAAAGTTCTACCCAACCCATGGGGTCCAGTTATAGTCCACAGAGGAAAGAGGGGGCAACATGCAGAACAATGAGAGTCTATTGAAATTGCTGTGGGGGCAACAGGTGTATCTACTGAAAATCCAGGCAGGACGAACACAATGAAGAATAAGTCCATTGAAGTTACTGGAGAAGAACAGGTCGTGTCATTCTCCCCCCCCACTCCCTGTGGTAGGGGTCTCAGTTTCAGTCCCTGGGGAGAGGGTTCTTGATCTCTGTCTGTCACGGTGGTAATGAGGCAGGTGAGGGGTCTTCAGTGAGAGACCACCAGAGTCACCCCAACATTCGGCTTAAAGGTGGACAGTGAAGTGGTCATCGTAGCAGGCTGCCCTGTGCTGGGTCCACGCTGGGTCTTCGCCAAGTCCTTACCAACTCCTTGCCAAGCTCTTCCCAGGCCTTGTTTGGAACAGCTAACGTGATGGTACAGGGGCTGCACCTGCATGTTGCCTTCTCCAAGCCGGAACTGCAGTGGGGGAAGGGAGTTCTTTCGCATGACAATCGGCAGGCAAATGAGTGAGGGTCTTCAGACGGCCTCTTACACACACTGGCAGAGTTTCCTCTCCAATGAGGAAGCTTCTTACATCATATGTGATTTCTCTGCATGCCTGTTTCCTTTCCGTGCTCAAAACACTCACAATCAGACGGGCGTGCAGTGAGACAGCAGGGTAACTGAGACCTCAGTCCTGCCCTGGGAGCATAGGCAAACATGGCCCTGCAATGGATGGTTCTCCTGCTCCTCACACCTCTGCTGGCAGTACAAAATCGTGGTAAGCCCTATCCCAACAATTATGGAAAACCCCAGGGAAGAGGTAAGCAGTGCTCCCTCCTCTATCCCCAAGACAGGCTTTTACTGTGCTCCTTTTGCAGAGCTGCTGTGCAACTTTATGGCATGCAGAATACAGCAGCTGTATCAGAAAACTCTGATGTCCACATTGGGGCCCAAGTCCACCAGCTGGATTGTCATTAAGCAGAGCTCTGTTTGGGGATGGAGGGCAGCAAAGCTTGGGGGTGCTGGGGAGGCCCCAAGAAAGAGCCTGTCGTGTTCCTCCATGGAGCTGCAAATACAAGGTCCATCTGTCCTTGCACAGTGTCAGGGTGCCATGTCCTCACCACAGAGGAGATGGGTGCTGGTGCCTGACAAAGACCCGGGGAGCCATGAGCTGAGCCCCTGGGTGTCCAGGAGAGTCGGGGGACAGGACTTACAATATTCTGGGATTGCTCTTTAATGCACTTCCTTGGTGCTGGAAGGATCAGGGCGCCCCCAGGATTTTGCTGGGCTTGTCCTTCACTGGCTGCACATTTTGATGTTTGAGGAATCATTGGGAATTTGCAGGCTCACATGTTGTCTGTCCTTCCAGGAGGCTGCACTGTCTGGCAATTGAACTGTGGGTCCAGGAACTGTGACCTTGTATTGTTCCCTATCTGTCTTGAAGCATTACTCTGTACTAATTTTCTTGGAGCTAGGTGATAAAAATCATTAAACTAGCATCTAATCCTGGTCCATCCTGGTCCATTCTGATGTTGTATCTGGGTGGATGCAGGCTAGAGAAAACAGCTGATCTAGTGGCTGACAGAGTACAGGGAATGGGATCAGAAACTTTAATTGCTGATGTGAGGTGACATCAGGGTCAGTACTATGTGAGAGGTGTCATGGGACCCTGTTTCCAGGGAAAATGTGTGTGGTTGCAGAGAGTGTCAGCACAGCACACTGTAACGCAAAAAACAAGGGCTAAAACCGCAGCAGAGGATATTCTCCTGCCCAGAATGTCTTCCCATTCCCAGATCCCTGCAGAAGCTGTTCTCCCAGGCCAGCACATGCAACCACAGCTTTCCTGTTTATTTTCAAGGTGCACACTGAGACCAGGATCTGTGTTGTGTACAGTGGGATGCAACAGGGACCTGTAGGCCTGCAGATTCTTGTCACACTCTGCAGATCTCAGTCACCCAGCCATCCCCAGAAGAGTCTAGCGCTGCCTGTGACACAGATGATATTGCTGACTTTGCACCTTGGTGCTTGTGAAAAGAGGAACCAAGACAAAAACATGTGGTGGCCACACCCAGCATTGTGAGCAGAGGGACAGGGCAAGGAAGATGACCCTAATGAGGCAGGAGGGTCTCTCCCATCCCTGCTAGGGTGGAATGGGCTGACAGTGGCAGTGGGGCCGAGTAAAGTTGTTGGACAGAGGGAGGGAACAATAGGCTGGGATCCCTGAGCACATCCCCTGGCAGATACAAGGTACAACCCGTTGTGCATAGTGAAACAGAGAACAGTGCAGGGAACAACACTGTAGCCACAGGCACAGGATGTGGTTTGCACGTGTGGTTGGCCCTGCTGCTCAGCTCACTTCATCATGGGGACCCCATGCACTAAGCAGAGTGCATTGTATTATTGTCCCATTGTCACCTTATTGTCTTTCTGTGCTGCTCTCACAGGGCGTTCTTCCTCCCTGAAATGCCATTCCTGGACAAAACTCTCCTCCCCTTACAGTCCCAGTGCACCTGGAAGGCAGGTGGGGAAGCTTCTAGGGCACATTTCCTGTGCAAAGGAAGGGTCTGGCATCCAAGCTGGCCCTGACCCCTTTTTCATCAGCCGTGCTGGACACTGTCTAGTGATCTAGTGGCAGCTGTGTTCTAACAAAGAACACAGTTGCAATGACCAGGGGCTGGGAGAGTGGTAGCTAAAACTAAGCCATAGCCAATCGGAAATGTTTTGTGTCAGCTGAATTCCAAATAGTGGCTAGAGCAGATCCTATGAGCATGAATGCTAAGAGGTACTGCAGAGGAGTGCCTGGGGCTTGGCACCCTAGGGCTGGTAAACTGTATGCTCCACCATGCTTCCACTTTCCACCACCAGAGCACAGATTCAGGAAACACAAATTTTGCCTCCTGTTCTTAGACGCGCATCAGATGTTCTGTAGCATATGGTGGACCAGTACAGGTTAAAGTGCCACCATTTCCCAGCTCTTCTCACAATGCCTTGTTCAGTGACTTGCTTTGCCACCCTTTTCCCTGCCATGACTCCCAAGCAGATCATCCCCAGGATGTCTCTGCTCCATCACTCTTAAACACCCACTCAGCAGCTCTGGTGGCTAGTGAGGAGTACAGAGATGCTCTAATACCTGTGTTTGTGTTCTCAGTGCCTTGAAATACAATTCTCCACTGGTGGAAAGAGCGATTGCTTTTCTTAGCTCCTCTCAGCAAGCACATGGCATCAAACACAGCAAGACTGCAGTGCACTTTGCTGTCACCTCTCTCAGCTGCTGAGCTGCCCTGCCAAAAGGGTTGAACTTTGCCTACTCCTTGTCAGATTTCACCTTGTCCTTTATTCTTTGAGTGTGAGATAATACAGTGTAAGAAAGTACACCTTTGCTGTTAAGCAAAGCGTTGAACCCACGAGCCTGACCTGAATTATCAGAATAACTGTTTCTCCTTTCTCCTGAGCCTCCTCTTCTGGCCCATGCTGGGGCTTTGTTTAGCCTGCCAGGCTCATGACTCCTTGCAGCAGGGACAGGCAGTCCAGACATTTCTGAAAAAGGTTTTCTATATTCATGGGTAATAAACAATAGCTGAGAGTATTCATTTAATAGCGTCAACTAGGAAAAAAATCCAAAACAGTAAGTATCTGCCTTTGGAGACGAATAGACCAACCTTTTGTTACCACTCCTGTCTCAGGCATTCAGTATTTCCCATTTCACAGCGAGCACACATTGCACATTACAACAGGTGCCTATTTGGTCACATCTACTCTATATTTTTCTTGCTGAAATTTCATTTGACTCAGCCTCCTTCTTCTAGCTGGGGCAGAGAGCCTGTGGATGGCTCTCTACATACTGCTGTGCAGGGTAAAAAACAGTGTGTGAGAACTGTTCCATTACTCTCTCAGTTGCTGTTAATCCCTACAAGGTTGGAAGCTGAGTATTTCTTTCTCCTTTCTGTCTGGGTACTCTCTCCATCAGTGTTCTGGCCCCACAAATACATCCAACTGCTTTGCACTAGTGAGGAGTTCCATCTCTCCAGTGGAGGTCCCTTGACAGCTTCCCAAGGACACCTCCAAAGCACACAAGAAGCCACCCTGGGTTAGAGCTCCTTCACTCCAAGGTGCCCTTTTCCCACACCAATTTTTTACTGAATTATTTGGAAAGGAGTGTAAGGAGCATGAAGTCAGAGGTGTCCCTCCCAGACTGTGCATCCTGACTGCACCTAGCAGCCATGAATTAGTTTCTCCTGATGAGCCTCTAGTGATAATCACATGCCTGACAACCTTGGACTAACTGGAGATGTAAGGCCAAGCTGGATTGTAATCAACAATGTTCTTGAGATGAAAGTAGGCATGGACTAAATACGTCTTTGCTTCCCCATTTTGCAGAGAAGCAGAGCTTCCTAGGCTTTACCCCAAACAATCAGAAATACCACAAGGAGGGATTCTGAGCAGCTGTAGGTGCCAGGATGCAGATGGTGTCAGTGCTGTGACAGAAAGTTCAGTTCCTCTGCAGCAGTAGTAATGTGGGCAGGAGGCAAGCCCTGGAGGGGCTGTGATGTTTGGGCACTGCTGCCAGCGTGCTCTATGTGCAGGAGATAAATAGGATTTGGCAGTCCCTCAGGCTGCCCTGCTGGTGTACACTGCCCCTCTACAAGGCAAGCAAGCTTTTTTTGCCATACCCATCCCTCTGTCAGACACAGTTAACTCCCAGGATAATTTCTCAGGCTGGTGCATTCCCATGTAGTGGTACTGTCCAGTCATTGGATTCTCTGAGCATGGGAATGAGCTGTGGGCTCTGCCTGCCTTTTCTGATCTCTTCCACCCAGCCCTTGGGCTCTGCTCAGAATAGTCCATGCCCAACTTGGATGTTAGTGCTGTGTCAGCCTCTGTCTACCCCTGAGCACAACAGGGGCACATCTGGTGCATCAAAGGGCACCATAGAGCCTGTGAGGAATTTAAAAAGTGAGGCCAAATGATCACCTCCATTCCCAAATTCAGAGAGATGCTGTAAGACCCATATTTTGTTCTTAGTGGCTTACAATGCAAATCTCCAATGCAACTGGAAAAACAGTGGTTTTCTCTGTGGAAACAGTAGTTGCTTTTCTTAGCTCCTCTCAGCAAGCACATGGCATCTAACACAGCTCAGAGAGCTTGGGAGGGAAAGGATAAGTCACAGAGGACAGGAATCCCCCTGGTGCTTGCCAGGGGCCCTGTGGGCAGAGAAGCAGCAAGAAGGGAGCAAAAGGGTTTGTCTTCAGGACTGCTGTCCTGTATAGTCTTTGTATCCGAAGGGAAGACACACTGCTGGCACACCTGTGGTCTTTGCAGAAGCACATTTCACCTGCCTACCCTTGTCTGAGGCTGCACTGGAATCCACGCTGCATCCCAGCAGCGTCCCAACATTCATCCCAGCTCAGCACACAATTACAGGAACACTGAGGAAGACCTGGATCAAGTCTGCACATCTGCGGAGGCCTTTTCACCTGAAACAAATACAACAGAGCAGAGGCTGATGTTCCTGCAAAGCATTAGGTCTGATAAGTGCCCAGGTCCAAGAAAAATGACTGGCTGGAGTCCTGTGAAGGTGGACACCTAGTCAGAAATGTGTGGCTGTTATGCCAGCTCAGTTCATGCAATCCCTTCACACCCGCTTCCAGCCCAGGAGTCTTACACAGCACCTATTTCCTTGTGCCCATAACCAAGGAAAAGTAACCTGAGTTGCAAGGAGCAAAAGAAGGGACTGGCAGAATAAAGACCACACTGCTGTAGGAAAAGACCAGGTTTCAGACCATCTGAGGCACCAGAAGGTGCACGAATCCATGGGACATGATCAAATGCGTGTGTGGGTCCTGAGGCTGGAGGAAGTGGCAGTGACACTATCCATCATAGCTGAGAAGTTGTGGCTGGCAACTTCCAGTAAAACTCCCACTGACTGTAAAAGGAGAAGCACAACCCCCCTTTTAAAAAGGGGAAATGAGGGAGACACAGAGAACTACAGGCCAGTCAGTCTCCCTTTGGTGCCAGGCAAGATAATGGAGTAGTTCCTGCTAGAAATCATTCTGAGGCACATGATTTGTGATGGCTTCACAAAGAGCAAATCGTATCTGAGTAACTTGTTGGCCTTGGTGGAGTGACAGCATTTGTGGGTAAGAGAGGAGTGATTGACATCATCCACCTGGACTTGTGCAAGGCATTTAACACTGTCCTGCATGACATCCTCGTCTCCAAACTCCAGACTGTGGATTTAATGGATGGATCACTCCGTGGAGGAGGAGTTGGTTGCAACACTCAAAGTGTGGCAGTCAGTACTTCAATATCAACTGGCATGGGATGCCCGGTGAATCTGTGCATGTCCCATCCCTGAAAGTGTTCAAGGCCAGACTGTGGATGACTTTGGACAACCCATTGTAGTGGAAAGTGTCCCTGTGTATGACAGGAGGGCTGGAACTAAGTGATCTTCCTTGGGAACCTTCCAGCCCAAGCCCTTCTGTGCTTTTATGAAAAACTGAATGAGTCCTAAGTGCCTGTAAATAATAATTAGGATAACACTACAGATGCCTGATTTCAGTTGTGCAGAATTAGCATCTTTAGTAAAAGGGAGAATGACAAACTTTAAACATGGATTAGCTCTCATTTTTTGCTACAGTAAATCTGCTTTGTATTGCCTCGCTAAAGCAGCAACCATGAGGTGTGGCTTTTTCACACACAGAGTTATCCCTGCCCCTTCAAGGAAGCCTGGCAAGTCTAGAGAGCTTCATTCACAGTTATTTCAGCAGTAAGAAGTTTGCCCTATGAAAAAACTCAGGGAGAGCTGCAAGCAAGGCAGAGCTCTGTTGTGCAGCTGCAATCACCCTTGCCAGCAAAGCATCCATGTTTGTGGAAAGACGCTGTCCCAGATACCCCTTGAACTCTGCACCTGTGTCAGCAGAGTGCCTGAAAGGTAGAATCGCTCTTTTCCTCCTGCCCTCCTGCCCAGCAGCTTGCCATGTGTGGTGCTGCCAGTGGGTTTTGAGTGCCATGGAAGCTCTCACAGCTACCAGGAGGTGTGGAACAGTTACAAAAGGAAAAATGGTGAGGCCGCCTCACACTGAACTCAAGAGTGGTGCCATGTGGGAGAGGCTGGACATGCTTGAAGGCATTCACAAGCACCTCAGCTCCTAAGGCTGCCTCCACTGCAGTTTCCATCCCCTGAAACTGCTTCTTGCTTCAAGCCAGGCCCCACATGACTCTTTTCAAGCAACTGTTGTTCACATTTTTGTGGTACCTCTAGGATCAAAGAATACCCATCAGTGAATAGTCTTCCTATAGGCACAATTCAGGGCCCTGAAATGCAAATTAAGACATGGGAAATGCTTTCATAAGTAACTCTCACCTGAAATACCTGATGCTCAATTTGCCAGTCTGGGAATATTTTTTTTTCCAGTCATTTGTCAGGGGTTTCATCCAGTCTGGGGACGTGTAGCTGTTGTGGTCCGCTACTGCATGAGGTATGCAGATCACTCCTGGTTTCCTGGGGAGTCCTGATGCCACTTGGGTGTTGTAGGAAGCAGTGTAAACTCTCAGTGCCTGCCTGACTAGACCCTGGTAACTTTGGACAAAGTTTGGGCAGCTACAGCTAAATTTGAATGGTGGAGGAACACTCACAGAGAGTAACAATTCTTATGTGAAAAGTGGGATCTGATCAGAGGGTAGAGACCCAAATTAGGGCCATGCAGAGAGGCAGCAGTACTCCTATCTAGAACTCAAAGAAAACAAATATGAAGATTTAATTCATGTAGGTTTGGCTATCAATTGCCCAAACTATGTGTTGCAAAACACAACCAAATGTGCAGCTGGTGAAATACCTACATGCTGTTAAGCCTCTTCTGCCAACTCAGATGAGAGGGTGTCACTCCTCTTGGGTGAGGATGGGAAGGATATGGGACAGGAGGTAGCTGCTCCTAGGATCCAGCAGATATTTAGTGAGAAGGATAGAGCAGAGGAAATTGCCACAGCATCCATCAAGATTCTTCTTGGTGCTTCCCTGCTAGCTCCAACACAGCGGCTGCAGGGGACACCCTTCTGTGCTCAGGAGTGCGGAAGAGCAGCTAAGGGCTATGAGCCCTTTCCTCATGAGGCACTGTCAGCGATGGTGAGGGAACCGGGAGGAGACAATCCAGGTTGTATAAATCCAAGGTTTATTGGATTTATATGGATTTCCCTCAGGCGATACAACACTGTAGAGCCCCCAAGAAGACCAGAGCAGCCCCTTTTCTTATGGGGTGGAAACAAAGGAGGAGTTTGGCTATACACCAACAGGGAGGCAGAGGGGAGTGGGACATGAGGTAATTGACAAGCAGGGCAACATATCAGGGAGCTGAGGAGGGGGGACCCCTGGTCCTTGGCCAATCACTTGATGCCCTTCATGGAAGCTTCTAGAGAGAGGGGCTGGAGAGTCAAGTGACAGACAAGGTGCCAGGGAGGGGATACGGCGATCGACAAGGAAATTTCTAGGGATTTGGGAGGAGTGGGAATGGGATTGACATTTAGGGAAGGGGAGACAATTTGGGATGGAAACATAAATGAGGAAAAAACAGGGACAAACTAAATAATACAATACAACAGGAAATAACAAGTGTAACATCCTGACCAAAAGCAAAGTGGCAACTTCAGGGATTTTGCTGCAAACAAGTGTTTGCACTGTGGGTGTGAGCAGATCATGTCCAGCAGAATGACAGGAATGCCGATGAGTCGTGCCAGCAGAGAGTCTGGTGCACTCCCCCAGCCCCTGTATTTGTGGGAGAGAACAGCATCCCCCAGGCTGCTGGATCCCTCTGGCCGGGCTGTCTCCACAGCAGCGGGTGGGCAGGATAACCCTGTGGATAATCCTCCTGCACTGCCCCTGAGGGTATGAGGAGGGATAAAGCATCTGGGGGATGGGGCTCATCCGGGGAGGTGCCATCTCTGCCACCCCTCTGAACAGAGAGGGATTGGCACCCCTCTGGATAGAACTCCCTCATCCTCATGGATGCTGCTGGAGTCCAGTGACCCTCAGGCTCTGCCTCCTGGCCTTTGCACACAGGAAAATGTAAAGCTCCCTCAGACTGGGACCCCAAATTGCAGTTTACGCCAAGGAAGAGCAACTATGCCTTGAACGAAGTGGTGCAGCTCAGCTGTGCTGGGGAGTTTGTGCCATCTGTCCCACAGATCCAGTGCATTTACAGAGAGGAAGGGGCCCCGATGCAGTGGAATGAGACTGCCACCTGCAAGGGTAAGCACAGCCCTGCACCACCCTGGCCCAGGGTCCTGAGCTGGTGACAGGCCCTCTGTGACCTGGTCATGCACATGACAGTGCAGGAATGGCAGACCTGGATGCCTTGGCTTCCCCCATGTCCTGGCAGTGACAATGCTCTTTTTGTCTCAGCACCTTGCTGTAGGCACCTGCTGGGCTCTGTGCTCCTGGGAGGGGTTCAAAGGCAGAAACATGGTCCCTACATTTGGGGGTACTGCAAGCCCTGTGCCTTCAAACAATGATTGGGTGTATGGCCAAGGTGGTGGGAGGGGATAGAAGTCTGTGTGAAGACTGGGAAGGAATTCAGTCCTTGCCCAGATTTTTCCAAATGGAGCCTGACTTGGGAAGCCTGCAAGACTCTAGTGGGCATGGGTGAGACTGCTCCATGGGTGGTCTGCTGCCAATAGCTCTATTCTAGGCTGCAAGAGAGGGATCAGCAATTGAATGTGGTAACCAACGGACATGGGCCCTGTCCAAATCAGAGCAAGAGATATCCCAGCAGACCACTTCCGTTCCTGCTTACATGAGTTCCTTCTCCTCTGTGCAGAGAGGTGCCAGCAGCCCCAGTGGGACTCACAGCTCCAGTTTAGGCCAAAACGGAGATTTTACTGGGTCAATGAAGAGGTGCAACTGACCTGCTGGAAGAACAATGCTCCTCCCTTCGCTATGATCAGATGTGCAAACCGGACGGATGCCTGGGAGGTGCTGGACATTTGGGGAACATGGCATAGATTGGCAGAGAGCCTGATCTGCAACATGAGTAAGTTGGGAACCAGTAGGTCTCCCCTGCTACGTGCTCTTCTCTAGATGGGACCCGGACATCCTGCCATATCTGTGACACACCTTGGGCACAGCTCAGTGTCAGGTCCCAGCTGGGAGCAGTCTGCAAGGTGGGAGGGTTAGAATCCTTCAATATGGGACAGGTTTTCTCTGTCCCTGTATCTCCCAACCTATTCCTGAGTTGTATGTTGCCAGGAAGTCAGATCCTGCCCCTCAGTTTTCACCTCTCTCCCAGTGTCCTGTATCACTTCCTTGCCCAGGCACATGCTCTTTTTCTGCTTTTGGGGGTCCTTGGGTTTCCTCATGGTGTTGAATGCTGACATTAACCACTGTTTATCATGGAAAAGCCTTGGTGTCTCTACTGCCTGAATATTCCCTCACTGAGAAGGACTCTCACACTTTCTCCCTGACAGCAAAATGCCCAAAACCTCGGTGGGATGCAAGACTTCAGTTTTTGGAGAATAAAATTAAATTCCCACAGAATAGAGAACTGACACTGACCTGTCCCAAAGGTCTTGAGCCCTCCTTCCCTGAGGTCAAATGTACAAAGGAAATTCAGAGAGTGAGTTCTGGAAAACCAGTCCATGTGGATGCCTGGTGGGGCAGGAACAGCACGGGTGCCTGGACACGCATTGAGAGGGATGTCCTGTGTATGGGTAAGTGAGGCTACAGCAGCTCTCCCATGTCTCCCCTCTACCATCACCCTCCTTGGGTCTCTGTTTGTGCAAACTGCTGAAGAGGACAACCCAGCCAGGAGACAACAGACTAGGCAAAACCAGCTGGGTGAGCTGAAATCTCCTGCAGTGGTTCCCGGGGGCCCAGGCCATGGGCAGGATCCAAGGCTGCCACCCAGGTACCCATGGAAGTTCCATTATCTTTGCTGTGCCTCCAGGTGCCACCCTGGAATCACAGATCTGCTTGTTCCCCTGATGGCTCATGGATAAGGGACCTGGGGGACATCTCCTGCACCTGCAGGAACTGCAGCAGATGGGAATGAAGGGAGCCCAGATGATGTAGGGCTGGCTCAGCCCTTGGCACTGGGACAGAAGGCTGTATGGGATGGACCTGGGGAAGGAGCTATGCTGTCCATTAGGGAATGGAGATGCAGAGCTGTCCCTGGCAGAGACAGACCTGTGCTCAGTGGGGGCATGGCAGTACATGGCAGTGTTCTGGAGAGATGCACAGGGAGACATAAGACGGGAATCTCTCTGCTTTGGGCTGTGGGAGGTGAATAGAAGTGTCCGCAGTGAGAAGTGGTTGGTTAGAGGTAGGTTCATTGATGAGTGATTCTTCACACTTTACAAGCACAAGGAAAGCCCTTTCCCAACAAGGCTTGCCCTCAGGTCCCATCCCGGCAGACAGATGTGTCACTTTCTTTCTCCCTTCATTGCTTGGATGGGTTGCTGGGGATTTCTCTCCCACCACTCAACCACACCCCATTTCATCACCTCCAGCCCAAATAACACCCACTTTCACCTCTGACAGCAAAGTGCCAAAGGCCCATGTGGAACTCCACACTCCATCTCGTACCAGACCAGGAGAGCTATGAGACAGATGAGAAAGTGAAGCTGAGCTGCCCTGAAGGTTTCCAGCCGTCCTTCACTGAAATCCAATGTCAGACTCAACTCCAGTATGATTATGGGAAACAGTGGTACAAAGAATTTTGGCATGGAAGATACTCCAGTGGTGCCTGGATTCCCATTCAGTCCAGTGTCGAGTGCATTGGTAAGTGAGGGATCAGGAGCAGGATAATCCTTTGCGGGGGGATATCCCAAGAACGTCTCTGATGGGGGACAGCATGGGAAGGTCAGGATTTTTTCTTGGGCCCAGCGCTGTGAGGGTGGTGGCTGTGGAAGCAGCTCGGGCTTCCAAGCCTGGAGCAAATGTCTCCTGTTGTGCTCTCCCATGGCACCAGAGGATGACTGCACCACACAACTCAGAGGGTTTGAGGAAGGCAGGTTCCCTTTGCTACTCCCTGGGAGCTGTGATGCAGCTCAGCTAGGGACACACCCTTCTGTTCTTCCCTCTGTTCTCCCCAAAATGTCCTGATGTCTGACTGAACAGAAGCAGTTGTGTCACTGGAGAAATTCACCCAATGGTTCATATTCCATTTCCTAGTGCACCATGACCCCAGACTCCTCCTGCTCCCTTTTGAGAGAGCTGCAGTGACCACCTTCACACTCTCCCTTTCCCTCCCACCGGGCTGAGTGATGAGCAAAGTTGTTTGACTGCAGCGTCCTTGCATGGCTGGGGTGGATGGGAATAAAGTGACCTTTTGGCAATCTCTCCTTCACAGAAGTGCTCCAGGTTGACCCTGGGACCTTTGAGATTTCCAGCACCAGCATCAAACTGACATGGACCTGCAGGCTTCCTGATGCCTGCCAGGGCATGAGGGCCATGTGCCGGCTGGCAGCGCCTTCCTTCCCTCCCTGTGAGGCTGAGGAGGTGAATGGAGAGCAGATGTTACATGGCCAGGAGGGAACATTCACCTGCTCTCCTTTGCAGCCCTTCACTGAGTACAGTGTCACCATTGACTTGCCCCCCAACACAACCCTGTTCTCATGGTTGTTCACCACAAAGGAAACAGGTACGTGCACAGAAGTATCAGAGACAAGGAACAGTCCAGGGCTGTGTCACAGGGTGGATAGATGTACCCCTCACCTGTCAGCTCAGCCAGAGTATCTCTGCTCCATGCAGAGATGTGCCTGGGATCAGAGCTGCTTGGGTCCTGTGGAGCTCTGGGGAAGGGGCTGGGAGAGCCCTGAGCACGGCACGCCCCGTTCTCATTGTGCCACTCCACACCACGCTGTTGTGCTTCCCATTGCTGCAGCACACGCAGCCTTTGCAGGGGAGAAACCCTTCGTAGGGAGTCCCTTTGCAGCCTGTCCCTTGGCCAGGAGCTGCTGCACCCTCCTCTGGCCTCAGCCCCTGCTCATGGCCCTAGGTGTGACCCCATTGTCTGTGCTTGCAGTGCCGGACAAACCGGAGCAGCTGTGGCTGGATCCTGACAGGGGCTCTCTCAGGTGGAGCTCGCTGCCCCCCTGCAATGGGGAGATCATCGGATACCAGGTACCAAGGGACCAGGGCAGACCCTCACCTCCGGGCCTGGAGCTCTGTGCAGGCACTTTGGGAAGTGTGGGAAAGGGACAGCTGGGAACACTTGAAGGAGGAAAGAGAAGCTTAGGGTTCCTCTAGTGGAGCATGTCACCACAGGGCCTGTGATACTGCAACACCTGTCCTTGGGCTTGGTACATATACATATACATATACATATACATATACATATACATATACAT
>QUSF01000074.1:89119-105031 GCA_003676055.1 Chloebia gouldiae | reverse complement strand
CCTTCAAACGAGCAGCCTCCCTGTTCCCTTCTCAGAGGTTCAGCCCTTTGCTCACAGAGGTTGCTGCTCCCACATCCTGAGTGTTGGCTCCAAATTCCTCCTGTCCTCTTCTCTGTTTTGAGCTCCCCGCTTGGGGCTGAGGCTCGTGCCCGTGCCTGTCCGGAGCCTTCCCCGGGCACAGCGGGCAGGCACAGGGAAGGGCAGGCTGGCAGGGACGTTGCCAGCTGCGGGCACCTTCCCAGCGGGCAGCCGGCAGCTGCTGCGTTCCAGCTGTGTCTCCTGTCCGCAGCTGAGCATCACAGCCAGGAATGCAGGGGACAGCAGCGTGCTGGAGACGGAGCGGCTGCGCCTCAATGGCTCCGTCACCGAGCTCCGGCTGCCGGAGCACAGCCCTGGCAGCAGCTACGCCGTGACGATCCGGGGAGTGACGGCTGCTGGAGCCGGGGCTGCGTTGATGAGGGAGTTTCACGGCAACAGCAGCTCCGGTGAGCTTTGCTGTGTGGCCGGGCCAGGAGCCTGGGCACGGACGAGCCGTTCTCGGCAGCCTGCGCTGCCCGAGGCTGCCCCCGCTGCTCGCCCAGCCCTGCCGATGCTCATTCCCCGGCTGCTCCCCTGCAGACACCCCGCGCCCCCAGGGCATCAGCTGCCGCAGCGCCCGCGACATCGCCCCATCGCAAGGGACGGCCGTGCTTCCCCTGCGCCCCATCGCCCGCGGCTCTGAGGCCGCCAGGTGAGCGCAGCCCCGCGGCTCTGCAGCCCCGGCTCTCCCCGGCTCTCCCCGCGCCGGCGCTGGCCGGCACACGCCTCCCTTCCACGGGCCCCCGGGTCCCACTGCCCTTGGGCCCTGCAGGGAGCACCAGCTGATCGTGGCCACGACGCACAACGCCTCGCTGATCGACAGCATCTGTTCGGGGCAACCACGGCTCTCCAACGCCAGCGTGTACCTGGCCGCTCTTCTCAACCTCACCGCCCCCACGGACTTCGTGCTGGGCGACGGCAGCCGCGGCCAGGGCCAGCGCAACGCTGCCCTCCGCCCGGGCCGGGACTACACGGCCCTTCTGCGCCTCGTCCGCCTCGGCCCGCAGGTACCATCGCGGGGCTCCTGCTCTCTGGGGATGCTGCCGGCCGCGGCTGCGCCCTTCGCTGCCTCTGCGCTGGCTGGGAGGCCACTCTCCTGTCCCATGCCTCGGCACGATGGTGTCCCTGGGCTCCTGGGCCACAGCCGGGTCACTCGGTGGCCCTGGCTGGGACCTTGCCTCCAGCTAGCCTAGTGCTGCAGGAGTGGGCTGAGCTCTCCCTCCTGTCTCCTCCAACAGGCGGAGAAGTTCACCTGTGTCTGCTACAGCTTCTCTGTTGGTAAGTATCTCCTTGCTCTTCCTGCCCAAACCTCTCTCCTGCCTGTTCGCTTTTGCCAGCCTGGCAGCTTCCTTGGAAATGAGCTGACCCAGGGCAGATCTAGTGGGGTATTGCTGTACTTCTGTCCTCACAGAAATTTTTTGTATCCTGAGGCCATCTATGTTCAATGGGCTGCATTCATCCTCAGGAGTCTTGGATATGTGGGTCCCAGTGACCACTGGACTTTGCACATCATCCCTGACATCACCACATGTTTAGTCCTAGTGCCAGTAGTCCCAGTGCCAGTAGAACCATGGTGTATGCACAACCCCTAAATGCAGATACCTCACATCCAGACCTCTGGGGCCTTCAGGGATACCTGGTGCCCAACAGAGGGTATCACACCAGAGAAGCACCTGCTTCTTTTGCTCCAGCTTAGCTGGGGTGGAAGACAAGGGAAGTTGCTTTTCTCTCCATGTCCCTGTGGGATGTCCCAATGCTTCTTTCAGGCTGTGCAAGAGCCTGAACCTGGGCTGTGCTGCTTGCAGGGCAGGAGCCATCATCTCTGCTGGACAGCAAGCCAGTGGTTATGGCAATTGCACTGACTGTTGCATTCCTGGCACTGGGGATTTTGCTCCTTTTTGTGATCTTCAGGTCAGTATGTGCCTCCCCTCTCCTGCCCTCTGTAAGGTATTCAGCAGCTTGCAGTGGCCTGGAGTGTCCTAGTGGAGCCTGAGATGAGGCAGGGTGGTTAGATGGGCAACAGCTACTCCTCTGAATCTGTCTTCTGCTGGTCTGTGCACCTGACTTGTTGTTTTGCAGGCTAAAGCACAACTGTTCAAAAGGCTTGGAGAACAACAGCACTATACCCCTGAGAGGATGTCAAAAAGGTGAAGTATGAGCAAGGGCCCTGTGCTTCCACAAGTTCCTTGCAGGAACAAGGTGATCAGAGCTGGCTGGCACAGGGAAAGGGACTCCTCCCAGGAGAAGGGACCTCTGTGGGAAGGTTTGGAGAAGTTCTGGCCACTGTAATGCCATCTCAGCTCCAGCTGCAGAGGTCTAGGACTGGCCAGTTTAGCACCAGTTGGATGCTGAAGTCCTGTCCCTGTGGTCTCTGCAGATGTATGCAAGCCAAACACAGAGATCCCAGTGGAGGAACTGCTGGAGGCTCTGAAGATGTTTAAGAGGGAAGAAATAGAGGCAGAACAGTCAGATGATGAATCAGTCAACAGGCATGGTGCTGGGCTTCTTAGAGAATATCAGGTCTGGTTTAGCTTTGCTTTCCCACCTGGCTGCACTGCCCACTCCTCACCTCTTCCCTGATTTGTGATGCAGTTGGCCTTGGCCAGCCCCAGAATACATCCCAGTGCTGAGTGGGCTTGTTTTCTTCCTCTGCAGCAATTGTCCTCCGCTTTATTGCACCCCTGCAATGCTGGCAATGAGCTCTGTAATCAAAACAAGAACCGCTACAAGACCATCATCCCATGTAAGCAGAGCTCTCCAGAGACTGGTTCAGGCTCTTGGAGCTGGCTGGGGTAGCACAGGATGCTGGGCTGGTGTAGGTTCCCCTCCAGCACTTCAGGAATACTGAGCTGCTCATCTCATCCTTCTTGGACACTGAAACCGAGAGGCATTTCTGGCTCCACTCTTTAAATCCTATTGGAGCATTCTTCTTCTGCTCTTCAAATCCTCCTGCAAACTTAATCAATCATCATATTTCTGTTCCTGATGCTAGTCAGTGCTGAACATTGCCAGGTCCTATCCAGAGGCAGGTATTTGTGGGAAAGTGGAAGAAGTGACCCAATTTCTTTCAAACTTTAAAGCTCCTCTGGGCCACACGTGGTGTGTACATTTGGTCATTTCAAATTCTTCCTTAAAACTCCATTGTACTTCCTGCTGTGCCATGTCACCCTTTGTCTCATCAGCTGTTCTTTAACCCTGAACATGTCCTGAGGCCTGGGGTGCTGCTGAGGAGACAACAGACAATCACAGACTTCAATTAATTGCGCCTTCCCCCTTAATTAGTCTCTTTGTTGCTGCCCTAAAGCATCAGTCCACATCCCGTCCCTTCTCTTTCAGATGATCACTGCCGTGTGGTGCTGCAGCCCTCTGACACTGGGAATGGCTACATCAATGCCAGCTATGTGGATGTAGGTAGTGAGGAATTGTTACCCTGGGAAGGGTAGAAAAGCTGCCTGGCTGTGCTGAGTGAGGACAGCCCTGCTCACACAGGAGGCCCTGAGGTCTGGCACTTTTTGCCCTTAAACTGGCAGATTTTGGGTTGTCACTTCCCCTGAATCCTCTCTGAACTGTCTGGAGCAGTTTGGGTTTGTGTGCAGGTCTCATCTCTAACAAAAATGGACCCATGTGAGGGGGCAGGAACTAAGATGCAGCCCCTGAGTACCTACTGTCTCTGCTGGTCAGGAGAGGTGCTGTGGAACATATTGTGCTGAGAGTTCTGGGCTTTGGTACCTGAGGGATGGATCCTTTGTTTCATTCTCTGTTAAACATCTAACTCACATGATCAGAACTGTTTGAATCTTCCCCCTGCAGACCTACCGAAGTCCACACTTCTTCATTGCAGCTCAAGGTAGGTGCTCCCAAACCTCATCCTCAGGAGATGCCATTCACTGCCCTGAGCAATCTGGGAAATGGGGAACTGGGATAGCAGCCAGGGAGCTGTGGATGGCTCGCTCCAAGTCCCTGTATCTCCAGGGTCTCTATCATGAACAGTTGTTACATGTGCTACAGGGCATGGAAGGTCTCAATGGTAGCTTGGCAGCAGCTGGAGCTGGTGTCTCTACTGCCCAGTATGAAGACATGGTCCTCCTACTCACAAGCCTAGTTTGTTCCCTTTGGCAGCTGGCATGACAGGGACAATCCTACAAATACCTGGTATGTCTGCACCCAGTGTACTCAGATACAGTTGCCCTCCAGTAGTGCAAAGCCTGGATGGGTTTGTCTGCTCAGTGCAGCATGCAATGAGGAGGTCTTGCCTCCCTGCAGAGCTGCAGAAATGCTCTTTGGAAAATAGGGCCCCAAATGTGGGAGCAGCTGACAGTCATCTCAAGGGTCTGCATGCTAGAGCCCCTAAAGCAGCAGTGAATCCCTGACATGGGTTCATCTTCTCTCCCTTCTCCTTGTCATAATTTCTAACATGATCATAAAGTTGATGTGGCCAGCACTCCCATCAGGTGGTATGTCCCCCGGCTGTGCCTGTGTCTAGGCAGAGGAAAACCTGAGAATGTCCAAACTGTGCCTGGGAACATGTCCCCATGGCTTGAACACTGGTATAGGGCTCTCCTCTTCCTTTCCAAGGCCCCTTGACTGGGACAGTGGTGGATTTCTGGCATATGGTCTGGCAGGAGAAGACCTCAGTCATTGTGATGCTGACGGGCTTAGTGGAACAGAACAAGGTAGAGAAAACCTCTCACCCCATGCTCAGCTTGGGTATTACCAGAGCCCAGGCTTCCTCATGTTCTGTGCTCCCAGTGCAGCTGTCCGCGGGGGCAGGGAGCAGCTCTGCACCCCTGCAATGCTCTCCTTGTGAGTTTTCCTTGTGCCCAGAGGTCTCATTGCTGTTGACAGATCAAGTGTGAGCAGTATTGGCCAGAGCAGGAGCAGGTCTATGGTGACTTCACCGTGACACTCAACAACACCTGGACCACCACAGGCCTTGTAAAACGCATCTTCTGCCTGCAGAAGGTAATCCTGGCATGGAGCTGAGGTGGGAATGCAGGATGTATTTGGGTTCCAGCAGCTGGTGAGAGCCTTCAGACATGGACCCAGTGAGGAGCCCGGCCTCCAGCACAAAAAGGAGGAGTGTTAGCATGTTGCTATAAATGGAATCCATGCCAAGGCATCAGTCCCAGGTTTCTGTGGCAGGCAAAGGCAGTCAGTCAGCTCCAGTGGTCACCCCGATGAGTCTGGACTGATGTTGCACATGGGAATATTGTAGATTACTGAGGACTTGGGTGCGGTGATTACAAAGGGTATAAAAGCAGATAATGGGTATAGAATGCACATCCAGGATGATGGGACAGGTGCCTGCTTGTCACCTGAATCAATCTGCAGAAGGTCCACACTGAAGCTCCTTGGTCACTCACAGCATTAAACCTGGGCAAGGTAGTTGATGGTTTAAGATAACCTACATAAGGTCATTTCCCAAGATGTATGCTCCTGCTGAAGTTACACCTCAGATAAAGGGCAGAAGGAGTTTCAAGGAGGGAGAACATGTACAATATAAAGAAATTACAGTTATGCATATTCCTGTCCTTTCTTGTCTTGCCCAGAGCAATATGTAGCTGAAACATAAAGCTCCAAGAGCACCTGATGGCAGGATGTAGCATTAGTTCATGCCAAGTGAATGCGATGTTTAGAGAAAACCACAATGGGCTGGTAACAAGTGACTACATTCACATTAGTGTAGTAACAGCCTTAGGGTATATATTTTCTGGGCAAGAAAGGGATTTGGTGACTGTGGAAATACCCTAAGCTGTGATTTTTATCATTTTCCTCTGGGGCACAACAAGGCTTTTCCTGCTTTGCGTTCACTGTTCATGGTGAAGCAGAGGACAAAATTAATTGTGTGGCTGTGTGATGGATGAATCTGCCTTTTACTGTCTGAGGGGTTGTAGTGGAGCAGTCCTTATGGTGTGGTGCTGGAGGGAGCACTCTGTGCTGGTGCCCCTCTCAAGTAGCTTTTTCCACTGCTGCCTCCTTGTTGGCATGCAATCCCTTCACACAAGTTTCTTGGTCACTTCCAGCTCCCTGTTGCCAGTCATGTCTCCCTTTTTGCAGGCAGGCTGTGCTCTCCCGAGAGCAGTGGAGCAGTTTCACTACCTGCTGTGGCCAGACCACGGGGTGCCCAGAAACCCATCGCAGCTGCTGTGCTTGGTGGAGGTGGTGAACAAGAGGGTGTTGGAAGCACCTGCTGGACCTGTGTTGGTGCACTGCAGGTGCCAGGCTGAGGGTGTTTGGGTGGTGGGGCACAGCCAGCAGGGCAGCACTGACACGCAGTTTTTTATGTCCTCAGTGCAGGGATTGGGCGCACAGGTACCTTCATCGCCTTGGACTTCCTCTTGAAGATGGGGAAGGCTGAGGGGAAGGTGGATGTGTTTCACTGTGTGCAACAGCTGCGGGAGCAGCGGGTCAGCATGGTGCAGACCAAGGTGAGGAGAGGTATTTGGTCCCTCCACACTTCGGGCTGCAGATCTTATTTCTACCTGTGGGAGTCAACACAGGCAGGTGGCCAGAACAACCACAAAACCATGGCTGAAATGCCAAGAGTAAATTTATTGCAGTACCTCGCTTGCTGGTGGATGCCAGCAGGTAACACATAAGTGGGAACATCAGCACCATCAGGCTCAGTCCCTCCTGGGGGACACTGGGGCTGCTCTTCTCACCCATTTAACAAAGGTCTGTGCATGTGTAGTGTACCAGCTGGGCTGTGATCCCCTCTGTGTTTTTGTAATCTCTGGTCTTTGATCTGTCCCAAAACTGGGAGCTCAACCGTGTTCATAACAATGGGTTCCAGGTCTCTGTAAACACCTACGTTCCCTCTACACAGATTCTACTCCCCAAAGCAGACAGGATAAACAGCAGTAGACTGTTTATACACAATACATAGGATTTCTCACACTGTCCTTTTCCAGACCTTGGTGTTCCCACCTGTAAGGCCACTTGAGAGAATCCGCCCTGCTCCTTCTGAATGAGAAGCCATTCTTCTGCTTTTAACCCTTTGCTTCCCAGGGATGTGGCATGCAAAGACACATTAGCCATGCTGTTCCTGATCTAGCCACAGGGACTAGGGGTATCAGATGATGGAGACTGAAGGATCTTTTTCAATGCTGTGTCCAAACCTAGCTGGAATCTTCATTTCCCTGAGACTCTCTGAGGTATCAGCAGCATTTTTTTGTATGGGTCACCCTGACACAGAAGGGCTGTCTTGTAGGCAAGGATAATGACCAAGAGACCACCTGTCCCTCTGGCTTTCAGGATGTCTGCCCCCCTGGCTGCTCCTGGGCAGCAGTGTCCTGGACTGGGGACCATGTCCCCATGATCTGCTTAGTGCTGAGCTCCTTCAGAGAAAACTCAGTTGGACTGGACCAACCAGCCTCTTGTGCAAGGTCTAGTTAGTCCACAGGTTTTCCAGGCTGCCTTCCCCAGAGCAGGGTTCTGCTCTGAGAGTGAGTATTAAACCTCAGGAACATGATCTTGTCTGAGTTGCTGGAGTTGCTGGCTGTGTCCCAAAGCAGGGCTACCTGCAATGAGAAGTGTCTGGCCTCAGGGATCGACAGCAGGAAGGTGAAGGATGAACCTGGCTCACTTCTGGCACAGTTTGAGGACAGCTAATGATCTGGAGTTCCAGGGTTCCTCCTGGACTGGCTCCAGACTGTGCAGCTGACCCATGTCCTCTTGCAGGAGCAGTACAGCTTCCTGTATGAGGCACTTCTTGAAGGCTTGCTCTGCGGCAACACCGGGATCCCAGTAGAGAGCATCACTGCCCTTGTCCACTCCCTTCGAGAAGATGAGACCTCAGTCCACAACAGTGTCCTAGAGAAAGAGTTCAAGGTACCACCAGGAGACAGTGCACTGGCACTGTGAGGGCTCATCTGTGGTGCCAGCCCCCTCCCTGCTCCCCTCCCCAGCAGTGGGATGGAGATGGGGGATCATTTATCTGCAGTGGTCCAAGAAGGTGAGTTGCTGACAGGCAGGACTGACTTGGGTGAATCATCTCTACAGGCCGTGCAGAGATTTTCTGAGTTGTTCCAGCTCCTGCCATGCAGAGAAGGAGAGAAACCCAGAAACCAGCCCAAGAACCGCAAGCCAGGGATCTTGCCAGGTAACACTGGCAGGGCTGGGCAGCCTCTTGCTCTAAAAGCGGCACATGACACTGACAGGCTGAGCTCAGGGTCCAGTCATCGTTTTCTGCTTAGTAGATAATAAATACAGAATAAGTTGATTCCCTCTGAGCCTGTTGAAGGTACATGAGGTACACCTGGGATAAGTATGTCCCTGGTCTAAATTTTCCCAGTGGAGAAGCTTGAATGAGGCACATCAGGGAACAATGAGGAGGGTGGATCAGCTGTGCCCCCAGCTTTAGGGATTTGGGCATCCCTTAATCAGGATGCCCTGAGCTGTCATAGCCATGGGTGTGGTGGTGCCTGTCCATTCAATCCTCTCCAACCCATGCTGCAGGGAGCTATGTTGACTGCGCCTGTTGCAGGGAAAGGCCTCTCTGTAGGGAGGGGACGACCCGTCATTTCCCCCTCTCTGCGCCTTGCCTCTGCAGCGGACTCCTGCCGGCCCATCCTGATGTCCTCGGTGAATGCAGACGGCTCGCCAGCTTACATCAACGCCGTGTTTGCCAGCGTAAGGCTCCGGCCGCGGCGAGAGTGGGAGCTGCTCGGGGCAGCAGGGACCCTCCTGCGCAGCCTGATCAAGGCCAGGCTGGAGCATCCCGCCCGGGCAGACTTGTCCCAGCCCTCGGGCTCCTGCACTGCTGGCCCTGCTGCCAGGAGATGGCCCCCGCGGTCGCGATCGGCGGAACCCTGCCTGCGCAGGCAGCGCAGCAGCGTGTGCCAGCCACAGCCTGCTGGCAGCTGAGCCCGGTGTGATGAGCTGAGAGGGCAGCGGGGCGCAAACATGAGCTGCTCTGAGCAGGCCTGGCGTGGCCTGTGTCTTCTCCATCTCAGCAGGGCGTTCAGCAGCCGTTCCCGCTGTGGGAAGGGCTCTCGGGGATTGTGGGACTGTCCCCACACATCGTCGTGTCTTTTGCAGACGTACACCGAGGAGGAGAGAATCATCATCACGCAGCTGCCTTTCCCCACCACACTGGTGGATTTCTGGGCTCTGGTCTGGGATTACACTTGCACATCGGTAGTTGTGCTGAATCAACTCCAGGAGCTGGACAAGGTCAGCAGCCCAAGCACAGCTCTCCCCTCTCCTGGTTCCCTCTGGGGCCAAGCAGTGCGATTTCTGCCTTTGCCCCTGCATGGATCTTACCATGAGAGCCCTGCTTGCACCAGAAGCTGCTGCAAGCTTGTGGGGCTCCACCTGGGAGAGCCCTGAGGACAGTGCCAGCACCAATGCTCCACAGCAGTGGGCTGTCCTCGGTCTCACTGCAAATGAGCATCCCTCAGGTTTCATTGACCCCTACCCAGGTGTCCTCTCTGATGGAGTGTTGTTTTCTGGCTGCAGCACTGGGTTGGTGCCCAGCAAGTGTCTGGCAGAGACATGTGCATGCAGCTTTTGGGCGAGGGGCTGGTGTGAGCCCACCCACGTGAGGGGCCGAGCTCTGCCCTGCGTGCAGGTGGGGGCCATGTGTTATCATGCACCTCTTGCTCTCCCCCAGACATACGTGCAGTTTTGGCCCATGCAGGGCGAAGACGACTATGGCTGTTTCCATGTTCAGCTGATCTCAGAGGAGCCTGGGGCTGGCTTCACAACCTGGACACTTGTCCTCAGCAACAGGCAGCAGGTGTGCCCTTTGCTAAGAGATGGCAAACTCCTTTGAGAAGAATCTTTGCAAGAGCTGGGAGGAGCAGCTGTCAATAGGATTTAATTTGGGGTCAAAGTCACAGCTGGAGATGGCAGAGGGATCTGGTAGGGTCCTGGCAGGGCATAGCCAGAGCAGTCTTTTGCCTTGGCAGAGAGTTTAATCCCAAGAAAGTGAGGCTGCAGGCAGAGGTACAGCTCAGAGGTGTTTTTGTGTGCCTCTCCAATTGGAGGACAGCAGCCGTGGATGGAGTTTGTACATCTCAGTGGTTCATGGAGGGAGAACTATTGCAGGCAGCTGGACACAGGACTGGTGTCAGTCTGAGTTGCACCTGGTGCTCACCTCTTCGCTTATGCTCTGTTGCTCTCAGAGCACCTGGTGGAGAAGAGCAAATTCTGGAGTGGCATGTCCCACTGTGGAGCTGCTCTGTTGATCCAGTGTGCATGGCTGAGCCAGGACTAGCATGCATTGTCCCTCTCCTTCCCTCCATGAAGCCAAGAGGTCTCTGCTCTGCTCAGCCCACTGTCTTCCCCACTAGCCCAAGAAATCTGCAGTGGAAATCCAGTTACATCAACTGACAGACTGGCCCATGCAGCAGCACCTTCCCCCACATCCTGGCACCATCATCAGCCTGCTAGGGAAGGTGGAGACACACCATCGGCAGAGCCAAGGTGGACATATCCTTGTCACCTGCTGGTGAGTGATGTCTCCTGGAGAAGCAGCCATGGCACAGATCTGGCCACAGCTCAAGCTGTGTCAGGTGGTGACAGTTCCATCTCGGGTGGATGTATGGATATGAATTCAGCTATGTTAAGGGAGGGAGTCTTCCCTGCGAGACTGGTTGGGTGTAGCATCTGTGGCCAAGATCATCCTGAGAGTGTGGGGGTCTAGGGGGACACCTCTGAGGCTCAGCCCTGCCACCTGCCATCGCAGAGCAAATGAAGCTCCCCTTGCCCTCCTCCACAGGGATGGAGCCAGCCGGAGTGGGATCTTCTGTGCTACTAGTTTCCTGTGTGAGCAGATCCAAAGTGAGGGCATGGTGGATGTATCCCAGGCAGTAAGGATGCTGAAGAGGAGACGGAGACAGTTCATTAAAAATGTGGTAGGTGCCGACTTCAAACCCAGCTGGGATGGCAACACCAAAACAAAAGCCATATCTTGCATTGCCCCAGTAGCTGCCCAAGCCCCTCTCAGATCATCCTGAGCCCAGATCATCCTGCTCAGATCATCCTGAGGCCAGGTGCTGATGAGACCTTTGAAAACTCCATTTTCTGCTGCTGGGACATACCCACTCCCCCAGTGGCAGGTTCTGCAGAACTGAACAGGCAGCAAAGCATCCTGCATGATGAGTGGCCCCTTTCTGGTCCACCTGCTCAACACTTTGTGTCATGGAGGTTGGCTCTCCTGCCAAAACTGGTTCCAGTGCTGGTGTAGTCCATCCTTCCAGCTCCTGGAGCACATGCCTGGATTCCTCAGCAGGGGAAGGTGAACTCCAGCTGGGAGGAGGAGGGTGGACTGTACCTGTGTCTGCCATGCTCTCTGTCAGGAAGCTGTTGGAGACCAATGCTGACATGCCACTGCAGGTGTTGGTCCACTAGTCTCATGTGCATCCTTTTATCCACAGGAACAGTATGGGCTGTGCTATGAACTAGCCCTCAGTTATTTGAATTCATTTGAAACCTATGGGAATTTCAAGTAGGGGCATGATCACGGCCTATCTCTGGATGAGACTTTGACTCCCTGGACAGCCCTTCATCAGTGGAAGCAAGAGGGGAAAAAAGGGCTATGCATGACTCCAAGATGCTTCACTCACCTTAAAAATCACCCCAAGGGTCCTTTGTGATTGAAGAACACAGGTTCCAAATTTTGGCCTGGTGGTGTAATGGGAACCTGACCCTCTGCCCAGCATTTTGTGAAGGAACTTATCTGAATCAAAGCCTGAGTATGTAGACCAGAGCAGAGACACCAGGACTTCACCTGTCCTCCCTTGCCAAGCATGAAGAGAACAGCTGTCCCATCTGGCTTCCCTTGTCCCCTGAGGAAGCCCAAGGAAAGTGGGGTAGCACCAACACCCACATTGTGTTTGGTCAGAGAAGTCTCAAACTGCTGTAAGATCCATGGTGCTCAGGTGCACAGGGTATCTGTCCTACTTCGGGAGAAGCATGAAGCCCAAAGTCAACAAGAACCAAGAGTGGGACAACCCATGGTCCTGCAAAGCTAAACTGGTCCTTCAAACCCCACACAATCTCTTTCTGGGGCTGCATCTTCCGGGTGCTGCTCCAAGTGCCACAGCCCTACCAGCTCCATAGAGGCTCTCTCATCGGCCTGTGGCTGCACCATGGCAATCCCAGGTTACAGCAGCTCAACATGAATATCCTGGATGAGGTTCAAGCAGCACTACAGAAACAGGTTCTGTCTTTGCTGCACAAAGGCAGGAGACTTCAGTACCAGGAGTGACCCCATGGCTTTCTGTCCTGTGTCTCACCAATAAAGGCCACGGGGTGGTGACCATTGATATTCGCTTTTCTTCCAGGTTTGACCTGGCACAGGGGCAACAAGGGAGCTGAAAGCACAGAGATTCCACAGCATGGGCACAGAATACACTCTTGGCCAAAATGTGTGTGGAGGGCTGTCACCCTTGATGGATTCCCACCATACATCTGCTCCAAACTCAAATTAGAGCTGTCCAACTCAGCTCAGTAGGTCAGAAAAGCTGTCAGACACCTCTAGGGAAATACAGAGTCACAGTAGCCCTGCTCATGGGTACCCTCAACAAGGCACTGTCAGCTCCCTACAGGGGAATATGACCCCACAGGGGCAATGAGGGGACCAGGCAGAAGCTGTGTAGGACAGGCAGCCCCTCCAATCCATAAGCCTTTATTCATTGTTGACAGAATAGGCAGAGTCACAAAGCAGCCCAGCCAGGTCAAGCAAAGCCTTGGGTTTGGCTGAATATCAGCAGAGGGGGCAGAAGGGTTGAGAACCCAGAGGACAGCAGGAGAATGCCATCAACCTGAGCCTATGTGAGTCTGGGACTAGGAAATCCAACGTACAAGTCCTACCTCCAGGAAAGCAAAATGAAAGCAAAGCCTGATAAAAAGGATTACAGAATACATGATTCAAAGGCCTTGCAAAAGCAGTAAGCAAAACCTGGGATGTGAAGGCCCTTCTGTTTTCCTGGCCCTTCTGTTTTCCTCTTGCACTGCTGAAATGGATGAATTTCATGTGACGCCCATGCTGGTCACAGTCACAGGAGAGCCAGGGGACATGGCAGCCATCAGCACTGGGCTGGAGTCATCCTTCCCATTTTCTTAATATCCTTACTGCTCTGGATGTCTCTCCATGGTCCTGGCTGGGGCTGAAGTGACTGATCTCCAGCCTAGCCACCTTTACCTGTGGAGAAAAAGGGCATCCAGTGTCAGAGACAGGCTGGAGCACAAGGCAGTGCCTCCCACAGCCCAACCCTTTCATCCCAGCTGTGCCCAGCTGTGGTGTTAAATTTTAGTTATATAGTATGCTCTGTCTCACCCTTTGAAAATGTATGGTTTATTCCAAGCCTGTAATCCTCCCCTGAAGTATCCTGTGTCTGTAATCCCATTGGCCCAAACCTTTTCCACATCCACTTGGAATCTCCCTGTTAAGTGTGTCAGTGGGACCAGGCTTCTGCTCTCTTAGCCCGCTCTCTTGGCCAGCGCTTTCCTGGCCCCTCCCTCCCCCCTCCCTCCCTCAGAAACCATGCTTCTTCCCGGGGTAGGACCCCCAATAAACCCCCATCTAAAGAGCACCCTCAGAAGCTCTGTGGAGTCTCCTTGTCTGCCTGCTGCTACCAGCGAACTCCCCCCAGGGGACACCCCGGGGGTCCCCCCAAATGCACTGCAACATCCAACCACAGGGCCCTGGAGGTGCCTGTCAGGGCTGAGGGGAGAGCAGCAGCCCCTCAGCCTTTCCCTCGTGAGATCCCTCCCTGCAGATCCCTGGGAGGGATGGCACAGACATGAGTCACTCAAAGACCTGAGCCTTCGGGATGCCCATCTTTGCTCACCCTGTCCCTGCTCCAGGCAGGGAGCACTGCCTGGGATGAGGCTCGGCCTCCATGTGGAGCTCACTGGGCAGAACCATCCTGACCATCCCCAGCTAAGGCAAATCAGAAGACGTGTCAGTGCAGGGTACAAACTACTGCTTCTCCTGAAACTCAGGTTCTCCTGGGAGACTGCTGCTCTCATCCCACTTGCCCCATAGCCTGATGGTCCCTTCTGTGATGGTTGTCTGCAGAATTACATTTTCCTACCTTTTTAATTATCCTCCTTAGTTTTGTTGGGCAAGTACTTCCTTTTCCTGGAAAGGCAAAGGAGAGTGCTGGGTAAGAAACTGGCATTGTGTATGTACCTGCTGAACCTGTCCCCTTCATACCTGCTGAACCTGTCCCTTCCTACTCACCTGGAGAGCACAAGCCACAGGATGACTGCAGACACAAGGAGGACAGTCAACACCACAACCAGTCCAATCACAATCCCATGCCACTGGCCTGCAGTCTGTTCTGCGACTAACACAGAGGCAGGAGTGAGTGCCACAGCCTGGCCTCCTGCTAGCAATGGCCCCAAGAATGGCAAAGGGTATGCAAGCGTGTACCCCTGTGTCCTGGCTGAGGTTTCTACAGCAAGAGGGTATCACCATGTGTGTGGTGATTTTGTTTTGTTCTGTGTGAGACCCAAAAGCTCTTATGTTGGGAGAGAAGCTTGGGCAGGAAGAGCAAGGAGATACTTACCAACAGAGAAGCTGTAGCAGACACAGGTGGACTTCTCTGCCTGTTGGAGGAGACAGGAGGGAGAGCTCAGCCCACTCCTGCAGCACTAGGCTAGCTGGAGGCAAGGTTCCAGCCAGGGCCACCGAGTGACCCGGCTGTGGCCCAGGAGCCCAGGGACACCATCGTGCCGAGGCATGGGACAGGAGAGTGGCCTCCCAGCCAGCGCAGAGGCAGCGAAGGGCGCAGCCGCGGCCGGCAGCATCCCCAGAGAGCAGGAGCCCCGCGATGGTACCTGCGGGCCGAGGCGGACGAGGCGCAGAAGGGCCGTGTAGTCCCGGCCCGGGCGGAGGGCAGCGTTGCGCTGGCCCTGGCCGCGGCTGCCGTCGCCCAGCACGAAGTCCGTGGGGGCGGTGAGGTTGAGAAGAGCGGCCAGGTACACGCTGGCGTTGGAGAGCCGTGGTTGCCCCGAGCAGATGCTGTCGATCAGCGAGGCGTTGTGCGTCGTGGCCACGATCAGCTGGTGCTCCCTGCAGGGCCCAAGGGCAGTGGGACCCGGGGGCCCGTGGAAGGGAGGCGTGTGCCGGCCAGCGCCGGCGCGGGGAGAGCCGGGGAGAGCCGGGGCTGCAGAGCCGCGGGGCTGCGCTCACCTGGCGGCCTCAGAGCCACGGGCGATGGGGCGCAGGGGAAGCACGGCCGTCCCTTGCGATGGGGCGATGTCGCGGGCGCTGCGGCAGCTGATGCCCTGGGGGCGCGGGGTGTCTGCAGGGGAGCAGCCGGGGAATGAGCATCGGCAGGGCTGGGCGAGCAGCGGGGGCAGCCTCGGGCAGCGCAGGCTGCCGAGAACGGCTCGTCCGTGCCCAGGCTCCTGGCCCGGCCACACAGCAAAGCTCACCGGAGCTGCTGTTGCCGTGAAACTCCCTCATCAACGCAGCCCCGGCTCCAGCAGCCGTCACTCCCCGGATCGTCACGGCGTAGCTGCTGCCAGGGCTGTGCTCCGGCAGCCGGAGCTCGGTGACGGAGCCATTGAGGCGCAGCCGCTCCGTCTCCAGCACGCTGCTGTCCCCTGCATTCCTGGCTGTGATGCTCAGCTGCGGACAGGAGACACAGCTGGAACGCAGCAGCTGCCGGCTGCCCGCTGGGAAGGTGCCCGCAGCTGGCAACGTCCCTGCCAGCCTGCCCTTCCCTGTGCCTGCCCGCTGTGCCCGGGGAAGGCTCCGGACAGGCACGGGCAGGAGCCTCAGCCCCAAGCGGGGAGCTCAAAACAGAGGACAGGAGGAATTTGGAGCCAACACTCAGGATGTGGGAGCAGCAACCTCTGTGAGCAAAGGGCTGA
>QUSF01000074.1:60913-89109 GCA_003676055.1 Chloebia gouldiae | reverse complement strand
GTGCCTGCACAGAGCTCCAGGCCCGGAGGTGAGGGTCTGCCCTGGTCCCTTGGTACCTGGTATCCGATGATCTCCCCATTGCAGGGGGGCAGCGAGCTCCACCTGAGAGAGCCCCTGTCAGGATCCAGCCACAGCTGCTCCGGTTTGGCCGGCACTGCAAGCACAGACAATGGGGTCACACCTAGGGCCATGAGCAGGGGCTGAGGCCAGAGGAGGGTGCAGCAGCTCCTGGCCAAGGGACAGGCTGCAAAGGGACTCCCTACGAAGGGTTTGTCCCCTGCAAAGGTTGTGTGTGCTGCAGCAATGGGAAGCACAACAGCGTGGTGTGGAGTGGCACAATGAGAACGGGGCGTGCCGTGCTCAGGGCTCTCCCAGCCCCTTCCCCAGAGCTCCACAGGACCCAAGCAGCTCTGATCCCAGGCACATCTCTGCATGGAGCAGAGATACTCTGGCTGAGCTGACAGGTGAGGGGTACATCTATCCACCCTGTGACACAGCCCTGGACTGTTCCTTGTCTCTGATACTTCTGTGCACGTACCTGTTTCCTCTGTGGTGAACAACCATGAGAACAGGGTTGTGTTGGGGGGCAAGTCAATGGTGACACTGTACTCAGTGAAGGGCTGCAAAGGAGAGCAGGTGAATGTTCCCTCCTGGCCATGTAACATCTGCTCTCCATTCACCTCCTCAGCCTCACAGGGAGGGGAGGAAGGCGCTGCCAGCCGGCACATGGCCCTCATGCCCTGGCAGGCATCAGGAAGCTTGCAGGTCCATTTCAGTTTGATGCTGGTGCTGGAAATCTCAAAGGTCCCAGGGTCAACCTGGAGCACTTCTGTGAAGGAGAGATTGCCAAAAGGTCACTTTATTCCCATCCACCCCAGCCATGCAAGGACGCTGCAGTCAGACAGCTTTGCTCATCACCCAGCCCGGTGGGAGGGAAAGGGAGAGTGTGAAGGTGGTCACTGCAGCTGTCTCAAAGGGGAGCAGGAGGAGTTGAACAGGAATGAATGTGGGTGAATGAGTGAACTATCACTGCTCAAGAAATTTTCCGCGTTGATTCAAAACTGAGATGTATATGTGTCCCAGAATATTTACAATCCATCAGGGCCAGCTCTGTTATTCCGTGGAGGGAACTTGAATGCCCTAAGCTGTGAGAAGAGAGTACTAAGCCTGCACCCACCCTGATGCAGGACCTGGAGGGGCCCAGCTCATATGGAGCAAGCTGTGATACTCACTGCCACACCATCTGAGAGGACACAGGCAGCAAAGCCCTCTGATCCTACTCCAACAGTCGTACCATGTGCTGGCCACAAGCCTCGCCATAAATCCCTCTCCCTTGCTTTTCTCCTTTGTGCACATGCTCTTGCCAGAAGCCCTCAGGGAGACCCTTTATCACCAACACCCCCAGGGGTGACCTGCTGGCTGGACTTGACACCTGCCATTTCCCTGGGCAGCACAGAGCCCAAAACATCCTGTGCCCCACACCCTGGTTTCCCTGCTCAGGAAGGGCAGAGCAAGGTGGCCAAGAGGGCTCCTGATCCCTTCCTTACCACTGCACTCCACGCTAGACCGAATGCGGACCCAGGCACCTCTGGAGTTTCTTCCAGTCCAGACCTCTCTGTATACAGGTTTCCCACCAGTGAAGGACTGGACTTCGCTTGAACATTTAACATGGGCGAAGGATGGCTGGAAACCTTCGGGGCAGCTCAGCGTTACTTCTTCATTCTTCTTATAATTCGCCTGGTCTGGTGCCAGGTGGAGTCTGGAGTCCCACAAGGGCCTTTGGCACATTTCTGTCAGAGGTGAAAGTGGGTGTTAGATGGGCTGGAGATGATGAGATGATGAAGTGGGTATGGGTGAATGGTGGGAGAGCAACCCCTCCAGCTAAGGAAGGGAGAGGGAAGGCGATACATCCATCTGCTGGGATATGACAAGAGGACAAGCCTTGTTGGGAAGGGGCTTTCCTGATGCATGGAAATTGTGAAGAGTCACTCATCCATGAACCTGTCTCATTTACACTTGTGTCCATGGGCACCATATTCCCTCCTCCAAAGCCCAGAGCAGGGACATTCCCAGAACGATCAGCCCTGCACCAGGGGACTCCCTCCAGCCTCTCATCCAGGCCTGTCATCCAGCCCAGCTCAGGTGACGCTTGCTGGGCCATGGCACAACCGCTCCTGCTGGCATGCAGGGCCCTTCAGCCATGGCTCATCCCTCCCACAGGGATCAGCCACGCCCCTGTTACACTCCTGTGCTCCCTGTTCTTACTCACCTGGTGCCTTGGCTGCTCTCCTCCTGCTCCACGCCACTGGGCAGAGGGACAGGGGCTGAGCAGTGCCTTCTGCATTCACATCTCCTGCTTTATCAATGCCCTTGCCCCTTTCTCCTGATACAACCCTTCCTTCTTCTCATCACCTCCCCACCAAATTCACCATCCTCCAGGCTCAATAGGCAGTAGCTGAGCAGCTGGTCCCAGCAGTTTGTCCAATGCTGCAGGGGGAGGCTTTGTGGCAATGATTCCTACAGACAAGGATGCTGGCCCCCGGAAGGAGCCCTTGTCTATTCAAGCCTCTGCAAGAAGCTTTTTGAGGCCTGAAGGTGTTTAAAACACAATCTGCCTTCTCCCGAAGGGGCACACAAGGGATCTCACAAGGTACAAACCAACTTTGCCACAAGGGGAAGTGCTGTGACAAGTCCCTTGTGCTCAGGCTTTGCTCTCAAACAGCCCTGATGGCAGAAGATCAGCGATGCCCAGCAGAGCACCACAACCAGCAGCTTTGTCCCCTGGCACATGGCCATGACCCCCCCACCCATGCTCAGGCACCCAGCCACTGATCCTGCCCTGATCCATCTGTCTGGCAAAGCAGCAGCAAGCTCCCTCTTGCACTGCTCTCAGCAGGCACAGCATCCCTTAGGTGCACCTGGGGATAGGATACGTACAGAAAGTGACACCTCCCTGAAGACCCGTCCCCTGATACACAGTGTGTGAACTGATGCCCAATTCATGTCCACTGTCTCCAGGGAATGACTGGCAAACTGCTTTTCTGGAGGGCCTGACCCATCACCACACATCCAGCCCAGCTCTGTCTCTCCCACAGAACCCCAGTGTACGCTGCACTGTAAGTCCTGTCCCTGGGGGAGACAGAGGCTGCTTCGGCTGACACAGCCCTCCGGGGCCCATCTAGGCTCCAGCCCAGGGCTGCAGGCAGTGAAGATGAATAGCCAGCATGGAGGAGGAAAGGCAGCAGAAGCTTCTAAGAGGAAGAACCACTTCTTACCTGTTCCCTGGGGCACTATCTGGATGTTGAAAAGTTCTTCCTGGCCATGTGCTGACAATAGAGATGTAAGGGCCAGAAGAAACCTCAGAGCCATTGTCTGGAGGGCCATCCTAGCATACGGTCCCCAGGCAGGACTGAAATCTCAGCCACACTTGCTGCCTCTGAGTCCAGGCATCCGTATCTGACTGCAAGACTTGCAACCACAGGAAGGAAACAGATAAAACTCCTCATGAGATGTAGGAGGCTTCCTCTTTGGGCAGGGAACCTCCCATCACTGTCAGCACTTCTGTCTTTTGATATCTTTTTTGCCCCACGAGCACCCAGGCTCTAGGACTCAACAGAAGGAACCTTGTCACAAGATCCCAGAGTTTCCTCCCAAAACCCTCCTACTTACTAGGGCACTCAAGTGTTACTCCTGTTACTGGGGTAATATCCAAGTGCTTCCTGACAGTGTGTGGGTTTTAGAGTGGTGATGAGTCTCTTCCTCTCAATGATCACAGGAAATGGAGGACCTTTGAGAATCTAGATAAAGACCTGGTCAGAAGAACAGATAGGAATGGGGACACAAACTGCAAGGAGTACTTCAATGACTGATACAGTCTGTAGCCCTTCTAAAATAAACACTCAACGCACACCCTCTCTAATTCTTCACTGCTTCTCTATCCTCAGCTGCCTCCTCCTCCTGCTCCCCCTTAGCCTGGCAGCACTCTCCTCTGTCCCCCAGTGTGCCCTATAGTGCCAGCTGTGTGCTTGAGAAAACACAGTACTAAACTACACCTCTTGCTCATCAGCAGCCACCGCTTTTCTCTCCCTCCAGAACCTCCCATCCACTTTGGATGTCTCAGATTTCAGAAGGCTGGGTGATCAGTCATGGGGGGGCTGCAGAGGCACAGAGACCATACTTGTCTCTCAGCTTTCCTGTGGCACATGCACAGGACTGCATGAGGTAAAGGGTGCCCTTCTCATGGCTCCTCTCAACAAGGTGCAGTTAGCTCAGCACCCACAGGAAACTGCACCTCACAAGGGCAATGAGGTTACTGGACAGGAGCTGGGGGCAGCAGGTAGCCCCATCCAAACCACAAGCCTTTACTGACTGTCTGGACAGAGCAGGTGGAGTCATGAGGCTGACAGCCCAGGATGTGACTGGGGATGGGGGGATGGACTGGGAAGCAGGGTAGCCAAGGAAGTGGCAACCGTTCTCTCCTATCCCAAGCCTGCTCATTCCTCTTTCTCAACCAGCAGCAGTCATACAGCATTGAATTTCTCTTCTCCTCTCTGTTCAATACCCACAAAGAGTTGCTCCATCAGGCACACACGTCACATCAGCAACAGTTCACAGGAAGGAGATATTTTGCTCCCAGGGGCCAGTTGCAGGTACTGAGCTGATGGGCAGACAGCTCATATGAAGAACTGTCAAAACCTGCCTTTACCAGAATATGCAAGTCATGCCAGGCTAAAAAAAAAGCTGGGGAAGAGAGATGTCAATTGTTCTATGTTCTGACAGTGTACTCCTCAACAAGGAGAGCCTTCAGGCTGCCCCTCAGCCTCTAGGCTGCACTGGGTATTGACATGTTTGACAGGGGAGAGAGATAACACTGAAGCAAAAAAAACATGACAGCTCTGTGTTCAGGGCTGTAAAAAGCACAACCAGAACCAGCTTGTCAGACCCAAGTCCAGGGAGCTCAGGAGAGCCTCTATGCCCAAGGGCAGGAGAAGGAGATGGAATCATTACAAGCAACACACAGAGCTGGGGGAAAGGGAGGTTGATGGCCCCATTTGACAGCAGTGCGCCCCTCACCAAGGAGAGCCTCTGGACTCTCAACATCCAGGCTGCACTGGGCACTGGCACCCCACAGGATGGGAGACAGTGGCTGTTGAAGGGGATGGGACAGCAGCAGCAGCCAAGAGCCAGCAGATCCCAAAGGCTGCAGGACACAGATGTCCCAAGAAAGCCAGTGGCAGCTGCACCTCACAAAATGGGAGATGAGCACCAACACCCACAGAGGAGGTGTCATGGGGTGACGTTATGATGCTGGTATCCCCAATTGTGTGTTCTCTTTATGTTTGATATTATGTTCTGTGCTTTCAGAACTGACTCTGAAAGTGAAGGTCTGTTTTGTCTTCTTATCAGCCAGTTCACCTCCCCCCATGGTCTGTTGTCTAGAAGAGGCTAGTGCTGGCTGGCTTGCTTTGTTTTGCTTACTGGCTTTCACTTGTTTGCTTTGCTTTGCCTGCTTCTGCTTCTGCCTCTGCCTTTGCTTTTTAGTTACTTTAGCTAAGCAGTCCAATTCTTTCCCTGGACTGTTTTTTTTCTCTTCCTTTTCCCGAATACCATTTCAACCTGCTCCGGACTGGGACCTGGGAAACTCTGAGGAACACCGAGAGCCTGCACTTTGTGATCTGCAGCAGCCATCCCCAGTGCTGGAGAGCAATTCCCAGCACCCAGACCCGGGTGCCATCCCCAGTGCTGGAGAGCAGCCATCCCCAGTGCTGGAGAGCAATCCCCAGCACCCCGACCCGGGCGATCATTCCCCGGAAAGACTTTCTGGATTTGTCATCTCCTCAGAGTGGTGAAAGCTTTGTTGTCATTTGGTGTTGTTATTTGGTTTTGGTGCTGGGGAGTGCTTTGTTAAATAAACAGGTTCTTTTCCACTTCTCTCAGAGGAAATTTTTCCCAAACCAGGTGGGTGGGGAGGGGCCGTGAGGTTTTTTTTTTCTGTGGGTTCCTTCCAGAGGTTTTTCTTCCAAATTTGCCCTAAACTAGGACAGGAGGACACAGACCAACACAGAGGCCCAGCTGTGCAAGTGGAGATGGTGTTACCTGTAGGATGGGGAGGAGGGAAAGCAGCCACCCAAAAGATTGCACTGGGAGCATGCAGCACCTCAGGTGTGCTTCCTTATAGCTGCCCGTGGCTGGAAAAGCCTACTCCAAGCTCCTCCATGAAGATTCATGGAGTCAAAGCTTTCAAACACAAAACAAGGAGGACCCATGACAAGGTGGGGGCTTTTGTGGGCAGGGCAGCCCCTGCAAACCAGAACAATTTATTGGTTTTTCAGACACAGCTGCACAGTGGCCTGGGCAGCACAGCTAGGCAAACTCAAGCAGAGGAGAGGGTCTGGATGGGTACAAGGGCACAGGCTGGAAAAGGAGTTGTGAGCTCATCCATTCTCAAAGAACATTTGCAGGCACCAAGGTGCTGGTGAGATAGCTATGACAGAATACTGGAGAACTACCAGGACATGCCCTTGCTGGCACAAGCAGGTCATCCCATGCCTTAAGCTGTTCCTGTGCTGTGGCAGAGGATTCTGGAGCTTGATGAAGAAGAAAATTCTGGGAGGAAGAAATAACCCATGGGAAAATTCATTGTCATGCTTCCGGTGGTGGAGGACCAAGCCTTGAGAAGGGAAGTGCCATCATCATTGAGCCTCAGATGTCCACTCCTCTTCTTCCTCACTGCTGACTCTCCTGAACAGGCAGCAGCTTAGGAAAGGGCTCTCCAGCCTGGCCACACTTACCTGAGGAGAACAAGAGAATCCAGGGCAGAGGCTACTGCATGCCCTTGGCAACATGAGGAGCTCAGACACACCATCAAGGCTGGCAGTCCCCTCTGTGTGCCATGTGGGGTCACAGGCAGGACAACACATTTCCTACCTGCATCCTTCTCAAGAAAAGTCTCAATCTTGCAGTAATTATCCCCATGTACATTCTCATAGGGCTGGAGCTCTGGGGGGGACAAGAGGAGAGAAACAGCCTGAGGGACCCGGGAGCTGTGGGATGAGCAGGGCAGCCTCAGGCAGGCAGCATCACCGGCGGCTACAGATCATCTTGGGATGCACACCATCAGGACAGCAGGCTTGGGAAGAGCTGCTGCCTACCCCAGAGAGAGTGAGAAAGAGGAGCATTGCCCAGCCCTCGCTGGCACCTCAGAGGCACCACAGCCAGGAGCTGCTGGAAGAGGCCACTGAGCAGGGTGTCAGCTGGGAATAGATGTGGGACACATTGGTCTGACAGGTCAGCCAAAGCCAGCTGGGCTGCCTGGAGCTACCTCAAAATGCCACCGGGCCCTCCTGAAATACTGCTGCTCCCCTCCCAGCTCCAGTCCTACAGTCCCCTCTGTGCTGGCGATCCTACCTGTGTACTGATCCTCCTCGGCTTTGCTGGGCAAGGCCTTCTTTTTTCTGGGAAGGCAAAGGGCAGTTCTGAGTCAGGGAGAGGCTGACCTGGGCCAGACCCTGCTGAACCGAGCAGCAGTGGCATGGAGGGTTCTGCACACCCTCCCTCTGCCCTGACAGGCATTGCCCACCTACACCCCAGGGGACAGCAGTGGAGGCTGCACCAGCAACAAGGGGAGAGGGTCTCTCAGCACACATGGCCCCATCCCAGCCCTGAAGAAGACACTTAGAGCCCCAGCTAGAAGCCCTAGAGCAAACTTGTGTTAGGACCAGCCAGCTACATCCTCTACCCTGCAGAAGGGTGGGAGCAGCGGGGGAGCCTTCTCTATCCCCACCCACCCCACAGCACCGCATGGCCCGAGACAGAATCGAGACTCCAAATCTGCAACTCACCTGAACAGCACGAACCAGATGATCCCAGCAGACAAGGGGATCAACAGCACCACTACCACCACTACAGTGACTGCTGACCCAGGCCAAGGGCCCAGAGGCTGCCCTGAAACTAACACACCGAGAGGAGTGAGTGCCACAGCCTGGGCTGTGCACCAGCAGTGGTGCACCAGCCTTGCTGCTGGGTGTCTGCACATGTGTAGAAATGCTGTCCTGGCTGCTGCAGGGACAGGGAGCAAGCCTTCCCTTGCCTGCACATCTGCTTGGGCAGGGCAGAGGGAGGCTCTGGAGCGCAGGGCCTTGTCCCTGGCCCAGCTGGAGGGTCTGGCAGCCTGCTCAGCCATCCTGCACACAGCGGGAGGACACAGACCCAGGCTCAGCAGCCCTAGTGCTTTCTGACCTTGAGCCACCTGTTCACCAAAATGCAGGGATGGGTGTCACCTTCTTCAGTGGAAGAGTAGAGAGGGCAAGTCTGCTATAAAAGGCACAAACCGTGGCTGAAGTGGTGAAGCCCCTCTGTGGACCTGCCAATGAAAGCCCTCAAAGAAAGACTCCCCCCAGCTTCATGCCCACTGCTGGGCCAGGTGCCCACACTCCCTGCCCCTGTCTGAACTGGGATAAGTTGGTTCCACACACAGGTCTGGAAGTTGCTCCACACTCAGCACTCACCACCCCAATCAGACACAGGGCAGAACAGCCATTACCCAGGATGTAGGTTTGGAATTCCAGCTGTGATGCAGCCCCAGCCCCAGCTGCCGTCAGGCCCTGCACTGTCACCAGGTATTTGCTGCCAGCTGTCTGATGAGGTGGCATATACTCAGAGACAGACTGGTTCACCAACACCTGACTGAATTCAAGGAAGCTGCCGTCCTCTGCTCTCAAGGTGGTGATGTTCAGCTGGAGGAAGGACAGGGAGCTGCTAGACAGTAGCACCAACATCCTGCTTCTGCACTGGGCAGCTCTGTGGAGAGGGGCTGCTACTCCTGGCTGGGCACAAGAGGGGACCAGCAGGGTACAGCCTGTGGGCCCTGGCCAAGGAGGGTTCCCACCTCTCCTCAGGCTATCTGCACAGAGCTCCAGGCTAGGTGAGGGGGACCACAGGCACTCCATGCACTCCCAGTACCTGGTATCCAATGATCTCCCCTTTGCAGGAGGGTAGCGCCTTCCACCTGAGGGACCCCGTGCTGTGATCCAGCCACAGCTCCTCTGGTTTGTCTGGCACTGGAAGCACAGGAGAACAGGATCATACCTGGATAGCAATTATTTGTTCCCCACAAAGGCTGCTTGTGCCTCTGCAGAAATGGTGTGGTGAGGAGGGGGAACTCCATGCTGTAGGGCCCTGCACAGCCCCTTCCCCAGATCCCCACAGGCTGCAAGCAGTTCTGATCTCAGGACCATCACAGCAGGGAGCAGATGCTCTGGCTGAGCTTCAGGGTGAAGGGCATCCTACTTTTCATGTAAACATACCCATTTCCTTTGTCCTGATGAGCCGTGTGTACAGGATTGTGCTAGGCAGCAGGGAGATGGTGACACTGTAGACAGTGAAGGGCTGCAGAGGGGAGCAGGTGAAAATTCCCTCCTGGCCTTGTAGTGTCTCCTCTACCTTCACCTCCTGAGCCTCACAGTTTGTGGAGGAATGCTGCTCCAGCTGGCACCTGGCCCGAATATGCTGGCACATATGAGGGAGCATGCAGGTCCAGTTCAGTTTGATACTGGTGCTGGAAACCTTCAGGGTCTCAGGAACAACCTGGAGGACATCTGTGAAGGGAACATTCCAAGAGGATCACTCCCTCCCTCCCTCCCTGTCCAAGCCTTGATATCAAACTCCATCAACCTCACCATTCCCTCACTTGCCCGTCCCCAGCACAGAGTAGACAAGGACATTCTGCCTTCTCCCAGACTACACATGCCAGAGTTGCCAACAGCACAGACATAAATCTGGGATGCATCCAGAATTTTCTCTGGATTTCTCTGCTATGCCCTGACCACCCCAAGCACAGGGCACTGACGCTGTGCCACACATGCAGAATTGTTCTCCATGCCTGGGGAAGTAGATTGAGAGCACTGGAGAGTGTCTGGCTTGCTCACTTACCCACACAGGTCAAGTTCCCTTCGATAACGTGCCAGGCGTCTGTACCATTCCTCACTATCCAGCCACTACGAGGAATCATGGAACCTTCCCTTGGCTTCAATGTCACACATTTGATCTCCATGGGTGGAGGCCAGTACCCTTCAGGACACCACATCTTCACCACTTCATTTGGGTTGAAGGTCCCCTGTTCTTGGTCAAAGATAAACTTGGAGTCCCACTGGGGCTTCTGGCATTTTTCTGCACCAACAAGATGGGAAGGTGTTAGCTGGGCAATGTGGCTCTGCATGGCATGACAGGGAATGGAGCAGGGCATCCCCTTCCCCGATACATCAGGGCAAGAGGTGAGCTCCAGGACACTGCGCAGAACAGCCCTTACACATCAGTTCTTGGCAAGAGGATGAGGACAAGAAGGACTACAAACATCTTCCCCCCAGGTTTCCTGGGAAGGGCTAGGAGGAGCTGGAGTCAGGGACTGCGGGGAAACCATGTGGGGTGTGTACGCAAAGCCTGCCCCGGGAGTCTGGTGCCCTGTTTGTCCCTCAGGCAGGATGACAACACTGTGATTCCTCCTGAGAAGGCATAAAGTCAGAGTCCCAAAGCTGGCACTGCAGTGTCAGCATGCAGCAGGGATAGGGAGAGGGAAACAGCACACCAGGAGGGAGACACACTTTTACCCTCGTCCCCTGTGCCACTTGTCAGACCTACAATATTGTAGCCCTGACTTTCAGCACATGCTCTTGCCAGAAGCCCTTAGGGAGACCTGTGTCTCCCACACACCACCCAGCCCCCTGTGAACACAGCCTGAAGCCCTGCATGGCTCCTGACCTCCTGTGCCATGGACGGTGCTGGTTACTGCCAAAATAGCTACTTTGGTATCAAGGCAGGGACCTTTGTACCAAAACTCCCTCCTACCAGGACCTTCAGGGACTAAAGCTGGCATCAGCCATCTCCCCACCAGGGCACCCCTGGAACCCTAGGGCAGGCACAGAGCAGACTCAGGAGCTGTCATGACAGCTCATGACAGTGTCTTCAGCACCACCTGCCATTTTCCTGGGCAGCACAGAACCAGAAGCTTCCTGTGCCCCCACAGGCTTCCTTCCCTGCTCAGGAAGGGCAGAGCAGGGTAGAATGCTCCCGATACCTCCTTACCAAGGCACTGTACCCTGAACTTTGGCTGAATGTTGATCACACTGCCTCTGCTGTCCTTTCCCGTCCAAGCTTCTCTGTGTATAGGTTTTCCATTGATAACAGACAGAACTTTTCCTGTACATTTGATATGGGTGAAAGGTGGCTGGAAACCCTTGGGACAGCTCAGAATCACTTCTTCATTCTTCCTGTAACTCTCCTGCTCTGGTGCCAGCTGGAGTCTGGAGTCCCAGTGGGGTTTTTGGCATGTTTCTGGCAGAGGTGAAAGTGCATGTTAGTTGGGCTGGGAGGTTCCAAGGAGGAGCAGGGTATGTGGTGGGGTCTCAGCAATCCCCAGCAGTCCCTCTAGCCAATGAAAGGAGAGAGAAGGTGACACATCCATCTGCTATGATGGGACACCTTGGCAAGGCTGGTTGGGATGGGGCTTTCCTTATGAGTGTCAGCTGGGGCGGGGGCCTGTCCAGGCAGGTGGTGGACAAGGATGTACCAGAATTCAGTAGGGGAATGGTCTCAGGTTTCAAATGCCTGAGACCCAAGCAGCACCGACATGGCATCAGAATTGCATCCCTGACCACAGCGATGATAGAAGCTTGGAGATGGATGAACAGAGCAGAGTTCTGTAGGAAGCATTTCCTGACACCCTGCTTACCAATGCACACTATGTTCCCCTGAACTTGAATCCACACACCACTGCTGTTTCTCCCCAGCCACTCGTCTCCCTTTAGAGATATGGAATAATTCAATGGCTGAACCCTATTTGCACATTTGACATGGGTGAAGGACGGCTGGAAACCATTGTTGCAGCTCAGAGTCACTTCTTCATTCTCTGTGTAACTGTCACGGGCTGGTGCCAGCTGGAGTCTGGGGTCCCACCAAGCAGGCCTTTGGCATGTTTCTGTCAGAGGTAAAATTGGGTGAGGCGTACTTTTGGGAGGTTATGATAGGAGACATGGGACAGATTTCTCATTACTCTCACTCTTTGCCCCAACACATAGGAGTGTCATGTGCCCAGACACTCTCCAAGAACACAGGGCTCCTTGTCACCCCATCTCCTGGACTCAAAAGCCTCCCTTGGATTCTGCCGTCTCCATGGGGTGTCTGAGCCCCCATTTTCTTGTCTCCCTCAAATGCAGGTGAGCCATGCTGCAGTAACAGCCTCCCACACCAGAGACAACCCAAACCTTAGAGAAGCTTTCCAGGCAAAAAGCAGAACCCCTGCAGCTATTCCTACTCCATGCTGAGGCAGGAGATGCTGGCTGGGAAGGATTCCTCTCCCCAGGAGCACAGAGCCCAGTAGGTGCCTACAGCAAGGTGCTGAGACAAAAAGAGCATTGTCACTGCCAGGACATGGGGGAAGCCAAGGCATCCAGGTCTGCCATTCCTGCACTGTCATGTGCATGACCAGGTCACAGAGGGCCTGTCACCAGCTCAGGACCCTGGGCCAGGGTGGTGCAGGGCTGTGCTTACCCTTGCAGGTGGCAGTCTCATTCCACTGCATCAGGGCCCCTTCCTCTCTGTAAATGCACTGGATCTGTGGGACAGATGGCACAAACTCCCCAGCACAGCTGAGCTGCACCACTTCGTTCAAGGCATAGTTGCTCTTCCTTGGCGTAAACTGCAATTTGGGGTCCCAGTCTGAGGGAGCTTTACATTTTCCTGTGTGCAAAGGCCAGGAGGCAGAGCCTGAGGGTCACTGGACTCCAGCAGCATCCATGAGGATGAGGGAGTTCTATCCAGAGGGGTGCCAATCCCTCTCTGTTCAGAGGGGTGGCAGAGATGGCACCTCCCCGGATGAGCCCCATCCCCCAGATGCTTTATCCCTCCTCATACCCTCAGGGGCAGTGCAGGAGGATTATCCACAGGGTTATCCTGCCCACCCGCTGCTGTGGAGACAGCCCGGCCAGAGGGATCCAGCAGCCTGGGGGATGCTGTTCTCTCCCACAAATACAGGGGCTGGGGGAGTGCACCAGGCCCAGGGAGTCTCTGCTGCCATTCCAGACTCCACAGCTTGGTGCCCAAGAAGTGACTGCCAGCAGCAATTGTAAATAATAGGAGTAAAGTTGCAGGAAACAAGAGAATGAACCAAGCAATTCTGCAGTGGAAGCAGTAACTACAGGAATGAAGCAGACAGAAAATTAATTGTCTGAGTCCTTGAAAGGGGAAAACCAAAAAGTAACACCTTTCTCATCCAGGATGTTTACCTGTGAGCTAGAAAATACCCAGTTTTGATGAGTTCTGTTACATTATTCATCACCCCAGTGATGAATCCTTGCTCTTAATTGCATTAAAAAACCCACATTCTCAGTTTATTTGACTCCCTCTCTCAAAAAGACCACCACTCTCTTAGCATGTATCATGATTTCTTGGAACACTGTGCTTTAACAGTGGAGAAAGGATGAGTCATAGTAATGCAGGCAAGCAGTGACTTCAGTAAGATATACTAATAGCCAAAGACTGTGTCTCTGTCAGTATATCTGCTTTTGTCTGCCTCAGTGTGCTGGCTGTGTGGATTTGCCACCTAGCACTCTTTTCTGTGCAGAACTGTAAATAAATCAAATACCTTGACTCTGTGTGTTAATCAGCTTTTTCCACACTGGGTGAAAGAAGCTTTCAATAGAGTGTGTCCCTCAGACAACCTAAGTTCACACCAGTGGCCACAAACCTCACACCCTGCTAAATGCACTCAGCCTAGCCTCTGCACATCACCCAAAATAAGCCTGCCCTGTTCTGCTGTGGTGGACATGTCACCTCGACTTTCTCACTCAGCGCAAAACAAGTCCATGAGGAGGCAGTGGGGATAGAGCTGGCCTTCCCTGAAGGGGGATAAAACGCCTCTCTTCAGCTACAACTGCCCACTTCCCACCAGCCAGCACTCACCACTTCCCTTTTCTGGCAGCAGGTTTCCACGCCATCATGGCAAACCTCGTGCCAGCTCCCCACCCCAAAGGACAGTGGTCACCAGCCCCATCCTTTTAGACCACGTGGTGCAGACATGAAACTTCTTCAGTGTCTCTCCCAGTGCCCTCAGATCACACACCTCACTGACAGAAAACTACCTGACAGACACGAAATCCTTAACTTTGTCCCAGCCTCACCAGGCACCCCCCTGACACAACTTCCCACCTCCTGCCATTAAACACCCTGAAGTAACACACACTCTGCCCAAGGGTGACATCCAGGATCCTTTTGGGTCAAGTAGACATGAGTATAGACTAGGGGAGAAGAGGTTCCATCCTGCTCTGGACAGCTGAGAGCTGCCTACTGCTGGAAAGGCAGCATCCCTTCAGTCGCCAGTGATAGGCAGCATGACTCACAACCCATCTGATGATTTGGCTAGCCACTTCTGCTCCCATTTCCCTACACAGAGAATACTTACAGATCATCCCCTAGCCATGCCATACCCCATGGGGACCTCAACAGCTACCAGCAAGCCCAGGGCACAGCACATAATCACCACAGGAAAACTCACATTCTTTGTAGGAAGACCCTAGCAGAGACACAGAAGCTCCCCTAACTCTGCTGGCATGGAGAAAGAACAGAACAAGCCTCTTGATGTAAACAATCCCACCAAACTACGGTTCCCTCAGCCCCAGGGACTATGGGAGAGAGCAGGCATCACAGATAGGAGAGCTCATGTTTTTGATGAACACCATCATCACCTGTGACAGGAGTGCTTGAACTGCCCAGAAAGGCCATCACTGCTCTGATTGCTCTGGATTCATCCGCGTGCTGCATAACAAGACCCAGCCACCTCCTGCTCCCAGCAACACTACTCACCTCCTAGAGGGACACTGCAAATCCCATGAAAGTTTCCCAGTACATCAAGGCTTGCTGCCCTCCATCCCAAATGGACCTCTGTCCCACCACAATATGAAGGATGCCTGAGTGTCTCAGGCATATGCAGATACCTGCTCCAGCCCTCTTATAGCCTCAGCTATGGGCCAAGCAGGGTAAAGCCATGTAGCAAATGCACAGGTAGAGGAGCAGCAAAGCCATTTTTGTAAGAAAGCGGCACAATCCACTCTTACCTGCTTCCTGATATACCCATGGATTCTCAGGACTGTGATGCTTCTGTCCCCATGCCAGCAGCAGAGGAGCAAGGGCCAGGAAGAATGTCAGAGCCAGTGCTGGCAGGGCCATGCTGGCATCAAGTCCCCGGGCAGGACTCAGCATGAGCTGCTCAGGAAAGGTGTCTGTGCAGCCCTGCACAGGAGAGGCATTCACACAGAAGTGAGACAGCTCCACAGGGGAGTCACACGTGGTGCAATAAGCTTCCTCTTTGGAAAGAGAGCGTCCCACCAACCTCAGCGTTGATTCTCACGCGTCTTCCCACAGATAGTGGGTAATGGCTCCATGCAGCCTCCCAGGTGTCTCAGTCCAGCCTTTTCCTTGGCTACCACAGGCTCCCATAGCCCTGCTCCAAAATAAGCACCTCCAAAACCTTCTCAGGTCTGTCTCTCTCCTTCTAGATCCAGTGGAGGATGTTGAGGAACACACCCCTGATTAATGTGCCCAAGGCCACCCTAAGGCTGCATGCATCACTTTCTATTTCAAATCATGGAATAATCTATGTTGGAAAACACTTCTATGATGATCAAGTCTAACCACTAAGCCAGCACAATAAGCCCACCACTAAAACATGTTCCTAAGTACCATATCTACGTATCTTTTAAATACTTAAAAAAATCTTTCTTCTTATTACCTTGAACTAATCCAGCTGCAACATTCTTGCTGTTGAATCCTACCAGGAGAGTTTCCACATCAGACAAGCCCCTGAACCTGGAAGTGTTCTCTTTTCCTTTCTTCTCCCAACCTTTCCTGCTCTGAGCTGCTCCTTGTCAGTGCATTTTAGGATGGGAAGCACTCAACAAGGACAGCGTGGACAGTATAGGTATAAAAGGGTATCCTTGGAGATGGATGGAAGTGTCCTGTTCCTGTTACTCTTGAGCTCAGGTGGGGTCTTCAGGTATGGGAGAGAATTCCCTAAGTGCTCTTCATTTGGAGACTCACACTCCCCCAATCTCCTGTCCCTGCAGATGTCACCACCAAGCTCTTCTCTGAGCCTCTTTTCAGCTCACAAAATCTTGCACAACTTCAAGTCCTTGTGTCCTGACTCCCTGTGGTGTTGCAGCTCTCCTGGGCCATTCCTCTTTCAACTCTGTGCTTTATAGAATCCCTTTCCCTGTATTTTCCCAGATAGACAAGCACAATTGCCCTATGGTGCCACATTCTCAGTGTTCTGGGAATGGATGCTGTCACCCAGAGTGTTTTTCACCACTCAGCTGGAACTCATGGGTCCTCAGTTCCCTGGGAGATCCCTTCCCACAAACCACCATCCTCAGGACACTGCTTTGTATTATCCCAGTAAACCAGCAACACTGACGGCTTTATGTAAACTAGATTTCTCCAAAGATCCATTTGGGAACATCATTACATCAAGTCCAGCTGTGTCACATGCAGCTGTTGTGAGGTAAATGAATGAATCTTCTACAAAGCTTTCAGCAAGAGGAACAGCAGCACTAAGTCATGTCCTCCTTGTTTCCTTGGTGGATCCCTGTCCTTTGGGAACCAGGTTTTTCTTGTTCCTGTGCAGGAGAATGGCCACACCCAGCACTCACTGGGTCATGTCCTGATCAAATCCCAGAGTTAGACACTGACACTCTCACTGACTTTCTCTTGTATGTGAAAGAAGCAAAATCAATGGAAGTAAACAGTCAAGCTCCAAAAATTCACAGGTGGTAAAACAGGCTTCCCATTGCCCCTGATAAGATTATTTCTTCTCCCTGGTCCTAAGGCCTGGAAATCTGTGTTTGGCCTCTCCCTCCTTAGAAATGTATCATTGTTTTGAGATTTGTTCTTTTCTTGGTATATAGCATCCATTAGAAAAATGCTGAAGAAATACTGAAAGCCAGCACACTCAGCTAGTTGTATTGAATTCAATATCATTGCGAATGTGATTGATGGGCTGTTTCCTGGAGGACCTGGAGGTTGTCGAAGAACTACCAGGACTCGAACTTTCAGACTGAAGAGAGAAAAACCCAAATCACCTGAAATTTACAATCAGATTTACTTCTGATGGAGAAGAGCACTGGGGGCTGAAAACTATCCACAAAACCACAAAGAAAAGGAGAAGTAGCTGTGGCTTTTGAGAATCAGGCTTAATGGAAAGCTCTGCTAACACAGCCACCATGTTCCTCTATAATAAAGTCTATTACTGTGTCAAAACTCACAAACAACATCTGTATATTAGGGTCTTATTCTCCTCCCTAGATCACACCTGCCTCATGGCAGCCCACTATGGGTTGTACCTATAGATGGTGGTGTCAGATGATGGTCAGGTGATGGAAGTGGGCTACAGCCAGGCTGGGATGTCAACCCAAAGCTGCTGGGTCAGGCTCAGGCCTGAGGAGGGTAGCCTAGTCAGATCCGTCCCTGAGAAAGCCAGGAAGGGATCTGTTCCTTGCACAGCATAAGCATGTGACCCTGTGTGACCTGGTGGTGGATCCCCACATCATGCTGGTCCCTCTCCAGGATGTTGAATCTGCCTCAGTCAGGGCTGCAACCTGTACTGCCAGAAGCTAGAGCATATTCTGGCAGGGCAAACTGGAAAATGCCTACAGGATACAGCCAAAACCCAGTCTTGAACCCCACTGTGGGCTCTTCCTCACTGGTCCAGCAACTTTCCCAACCCCACCAGACCCAAACATCCTCCCAACAGGAGTCCTGCAGTGCCATCAACACAACAATGGCCCATGCTCCATGCTACCCTGAAATTAGGAACCATCCAGCCCCTTTCCCAAAATAAGGATAGAACACAGACATCTTAAACCCCTACAGCTCATCTACAGAGCTGGGAGTAGAACCCCAGAACTATGGGCAGAAGGAGACTAAGGGGAGCCCCAGTAGTGCTGGGGTGCAGAGGGATCAGCCCTGATGGGGCAGGTGATAGCCTGGTCATGATCAGTTATCATGGTCTGCCTTGAACTCAGTAAAATATCTGGGAGGTCTGCAGGGAGCTTTGTTGGCCTGAGAGAGAGGTGGCTCTGGGGCATCTTTGTTGTCACCCAGCTGGTGATAGCAGCAGGGGCAGGGACTCCCTCTTGTGCAACTGGTCACTCAAGGCTACAAAGGCCAGCACAAGGCTACCATCTCTGCCCCTATGGTGGCTTGAGGAGCCGCCTGGTCTGATCCAAGATAGGTGTACCGAGAGCAGAGCTGTGACAGGGGAGAGCCCAGAATGTTGCAGCGTTCCCAGGAGGGCATTTCTGGGTGTTGGGCAGAGCAGGGGTGGGCCCTGAGGGCTGGATAATCCCTTTGCTATCACTGCTACATGGCCTCTTCCCAGTGGAGGGAGCAGGACCTGCTGACTGCTTCCCACAGGGAGCATCTCCCCACCTTTCTGAGTCCACTTGCACATGCCTTCTCCCCAGAAGCACACAGTCGAGGTAGGCAAGTCTCTGCCCTGGCACCATGATTAAAATCCCTCTGGAAATCTGCCCCCTACCCTGGCCATCCAGGCCCTCCTGGCCTGGTGTGCTGCTGCCCACACCAACCCCAAGTACACCCCTAATCCCCTTCATGCTCAGACTGCCAATGTCTCCCATTGGGCTGTGCATTAGCTGACTGCCCAGAAAGGTATTTTTAGCACTTAAAATTGGACAAAAGCAGTTTGCTGCTGGGAGCAGGGTGTAGAAGACTGGGAGTGGGGGGAATGGGAGGAGTGGATGCTGCATTTTGGTTTGAGGAAGATGTGCTCAGAAATGGGGTTTCCATCTCTGGCATCCAAGCAGTTCCACATCTGGCCCAGCCATTCCTGTTTCCATCCCCAGATTCATCTTCAGCACATCCGACTCTGGTTCCTGGACAGGGAACATGGCTAAGCCCAGGAGGTATGAATTTTAAGATCTGGGGCAGCATCTCAGATCAGACTAGCTTCCCCCAAAACCCTGTTGCCTAAAGAATCTCTGCACCAAGATCAGAGCTCCTGATCTGTTCTTTCTGCGTTTGTGCTTTATACCCCCTTCCCATCACCTGCTCTCCATCATGGGCAGCATATTGTGCCTGTGGTCATTGTCTCCAGCTGCCCCAGCAGCTCTCTATCTCCTTGACAAACCTTTCACCCTGCACCTCCTTCACTACTCAAGTGTCTCTGCACTGCTCCCATTCTAATGTTACACCCCACACATGTGCTGACCCCAGTCATCACAGTTCTCTTTCCTAGAGAAATGATGGAGTGTTTGGTGGAGCCTGGAGTCTCTCCTTCTATCCCATTAAACAAAGGGCTTGGACTTCCCTTTTTACAGTTCTCAGCCTGTACAGCTTCCAAAGAAAAACAAATCCTGAGAAACCATATATGCCAATCAGGTATCAGGGAAGAGAGAAGTGACTTCAAAAGGAACCATATGAATAGGGAAGAAAAAGTCAAACTGTGGTTTCTCCAGTGAAATTAAGCCACTGGCATGGTGGAGGGGATAAGGCGTACCCATCTGGTGGTGTTATTTGGTATTCTGTGGTCTTTGCAGTCCCATCATCCTGCCAGGGTCTGTACCAATGGTGCATTGGAGGAGGCATCACTGCTTCCAGTGGGACCCAAGCTGGCACAGCTCCTACCTTACCTATCCTGGGATGCCTGTCCATGTCCTGGCTTTGCAGGTACCATTAGTAGAATGCTATACCTCCCTGAAGCAGCTTCCTTCGCACATGGGATATTGGAAATGTCTTGCCTGGGCCCCTGCTCACTCCTTTCCTCAGAGTGTGGCCCTGCAGAAGCCCTGGGAGCCTGCTGTCTTCCCCAGCACTCAGCGCCTGACCAAAGCTTGGCATGGAATAATCCTCCACAGAGACTGGGCAGGTGGGACAAGAGGACAGAAGAGAGCACTGTATCCTGGTAAGTCAATGTGAGTGGTGTGGTTGGCACAGTGCTCAGAGCTTAGAGAGCAGCTGTCCTTTGTTGTGTAAATATGTGCATAAAGCCATGTGTGCTCCATCCCAATATCAATCAAAGGTCAAGATACTGAGCAGACCTACAGCAGCATCACAGCAGACCTGAGGGAAAAGGGAAGGTTCTGTCTCATGCCACAACCTCCTGTGGGGATCTCTATGCCTCTTCAGCCAGCAGAGACATGCATAATGCCATTTATGATCCCTTTTTGTGAGAGTCCAGGCTACAGGGCATGCACAGAGATACTCCTGAATGATCTATAAGGAAGGGCCTGCCATGCATCGCGCTGTGACTTACATGTCAGGTGCTGGGCTGGTGGGGACACACTTGGCTCACCCACAGCCTGCAGCACTAGCTGTCTCTTGTAATTACGCACCAGAGACCAGTCAGCCCAGGGCTGATGCAATCAGCCACTGTAGAACAAGGGCTCCACAGGGTGGGGTGACCAGCCACCCATGACACAGGTGGACAGAAATGAGGTCAGGGTAATCAGAGGTATTAATAGAACCAGGCTCCAGCATGCAGGACACAGCAGGATGAAAGCCCTGTGCCATTTGTCTCAGCTCTGCCTTGTGCTGGAGCCAGCATATATCCCACCTGCCACCATTTGTCCTGTGACGCTGTTGAGGCAGGACAGTATGAAAGGACTCCACTTCAGAAGGCTTAAGAGTAGAACTCTGATTTATTTCAAATATGTCTCTCTTTTATAGAGAGTATCGTCCAGACCAAATCTATTGGCCGTAGAGTAAAAACATCTCACCATTGGTGTGCAGTGAATGATGCACAGTGGCAGAACCTATCTATAAACAATGTGAACAACAAGAGAGATAAAGAATTATTTACATTCTTTCTCAACTGTTTCTGCCTGGTTAGAAAACTTCATTTTCTCTCTGACTGAACTGAGAATATCTACAGTCCTGGCTCAAGTATCCTCTCCTTGTTGTGCTACTGATGGGCAACCATCAGCCTCACATTTGACACTAAGCGAGCCAAGCAGGACCCACCCTCTTTCCCCATTTTTGACCCACTGAGGAGTACAAGGCTGCTGTCTGCGTGAGACAGAGTGAAAATTTAACAGGGTAGAAATCCATTTGGATTTGGGTGAAATGTGCCACTTGGAGCTTGCTAAATATGCTGTTTAGTCTGGTAACTGCAGCACTAGCAAAACTACCCCAGCTAAGGAGAAAGAATGCAAATTTCCACACTAAATGATAAGAGATAAGAAAGACTCCTGGGACCTTGAAACAGACAGGGCAGAGTGACCCAGGAGTTCTTTCTGTACTTTCTGACAAAAACTGAGTACAAGTGTAACTAGCTGTAAGTGTAATGTGAAATCAGAAGAATGAATATGCATTAACCTATTGTGAAATTCTATGCATATGGAAATCAGTAAGGGTAATAAAAAAGGATCGGGAGTTCTCAGAAGTACGCATGACCATTGAAGAGTAAGGAGTCCCGACATGCATCCACAGCGCTGTGAATAAACATACTGTTCCCTACAAATCTTTATTGGAATTGTGGGGTTTGATTTTTTCATCCACGTTTCATGTGGATAGCACTGTGCTCTTGCTGTCATGCTGTTGAGATGTCCCCACTTAGAACACACACCCCCTTCCCTTGCCTTTGTCTTCATGGAAAACCCCCGTACACCTTGTCCATGCCAGACCCATCTCTTTATACTGGGGTGCAGGTTTTTCATCCGAGGCCCCATGGAATGTACTTATGCACTTCCTCAGCAGCCAGTGTGCCTGGACTCATGGAAGAAGACAGGACACAAGGAAGGCTGGCAGGGCTGCTAACAGAGCTCGCTAAACACAATGAGATTTTCAAAAGCTAGGGGAAGCAATAAGGAGGTGTGATTGAACTGGCTCCGAGTGGCAGCTTCCATGACAAACACAGCACAGCTGACTTCCCTCCCCACACTGGGAGGCTATGCTCCAGCCTGTGCTGCCTCAGCCTGCCCTGCCTGGAAAGGGCACAAGGACATGGGAAAGGGCTAGGAAGTGCCTGCAGCCACAGGGAGCTCCTTTGCTTTCCAGTCCTACAACACCTGGAGACAGCATCACTGCCCACACGTGGCTGTGGTAATGGTGACCTCCAGTTGAAGGGCTCCCATGGTCATCTAGAGTACAGTACACTCATACTGCTCCTCTGTGCCCTGGCACAGAGAGAGGAAACCAAAGGGGAAGGCAACACAGATAAATTCTGCGCCTGGAGGTGGCTGTGGCCATGTTCTCTCTTGTGAATAATGTGAGCAATTACCTCCCTTTAGCTTTTCTTATTTCGCCCAAGCAAACCAGCATCCACCTCTTGCTCAGGCATCTAGGAGAATAGGCAGGGCTTCACCATCTCTTCCTAGGGTCAGGAGAGCACTAGGGACTGGGAGCATCTCTCTCACTCAGGCTGATGGGGCTGGGGAAGGATGTGTCCTTCTCAAGCAGAAGCTCAGTGCTCAAAGGGAAATGATTCTCCAGCATTGCTCAGCATTGTTCCCTCAGAAGATTTTCTTTTTGTGAGTTCTGAGATGGGTACAGAAGCCAGGGGAAGCAGGAGGATGCTGGTTTGCTAGTGTCAGGATCTCTGGGGTGAATTGTGTGTGTGGGTGTGTTCTGTAGGGTCTCTGGCAGGCACTGTGCTGAGATATGCATGCCCTCACCAGACTTTCCCTACACATTGCTGTGCTGCTTCTCAGTTACTCCCTGCAGCAACACCAAGCCATACAGATCAAAGAGCAGTGATGAACCAGGGGCGAAGGCTCTGGCTGCCCTGATGTCACAGTTTAATCAAAGCTGGCAACTCAGTACCACACAGATGCTCACTCACTCTCCCTCTGCCATGGTGGAGAGGAAAGCCAGGGGTGGGTGGGGGAATTGTGGGTAGAGATAAGAGCAGCTTAATAATTTAAACAATATTGTTGTTGTTGTTGTTGTTGTTAATAATAATAATAAAAATTTAAAACTATAATTGTAATTTAAAAGGAGAAGGATAAAACCAGAGTGAATTAAATGAGGCATATCACACTTGCTCATCACCCACTTATTGATACCCAGCAATTCCTGTGCATGGTGTTCTATAGCATGCAATATCCCTTTGGGCAGTTTGGGTCAGCTCTCCTGGCCATGCTCCCTCCTGGTTTCTTGGGCACCTGCTCCCTGGCAGAGCATGGGACTGACCAGTGCTTGAGTCAGGGTAAGCACTGATGAACAACAGCTGAAACATCAGTGTGTTATCAACATCATTCTCAACTGAATCCAAATCACAGCACTGAAACAGCTACTGGGGAGAAAATGAACTCTATCCCAGATGAAACCAGGATACTTGCTCTCCTGCAACTGGTGCTGTGGGTCACCACCTAGTCCACTCTAGTATGGCCCCACTTGTCCCAGCACTGCAGCCAGACCAGGTTCTTGGTATCTGTGCTCCTGCCTCACATCTGGCAGAACCATAAGGCCTTCAGGTGTGCTGCAAAGTCCCTGGGGAGTGTTACTAATTGCTTGGAAAGATGCAGGAGGTGAGGAAAGGCTGACACAACCTCATGGGGTGAGCCTGGAGCTGTTGAGAGCCAGATTTCCTAGGTCCAGGTCAAGAAGACAAGAAAAAGCCCTGTTATCTTCTGGGCAGTGTTGAAGAACGGGAGCATGGCCAGGTATTGTGAGATAAGGTGTTCAGGCTGGTTCAGGAGCAGGGTGGGTAATGCTAGAGATGGTAGCATTGTCTCTACAAGGTGTGAAGTGACCAGTTCCTGGTGATCTGTGAAGGTCTCTGTAGTGCTTAATCACTGCAAGAATGTGGACTTGGAACTGTTGGAGCAAGAAGGAAAGGGTTTTGGAGGTAATAAGAGGACTAGAGCATCTTCCCTATGAAGACAGACTGAGAAAGCTTGGGATGCTCAGGATTCAAGAGAAGGTTGTGTGGACACCTCACAGCAACCTTCCGGTATCTTAAAGGGGGCCTAAGGGAAATTAGAGAGGGACTTAATCAGGAACTGCGAAATGATAGGACAAGAGGAAGTGGCTTCAAACTCAAAAAGAGTATGTTTAGATTAGATATTAGGAAACCATTTTTCTCTGTGGGGGTGGTGAGGCAAAATGGAACAGGTTGCCCAGAGTTGTGGATGTTCCAACCCTGGCAGTGTTCAAGGCCAGGTTGGATGTGGTCTTGAGCAGCCCAGTTTATGCAAGGTGTTCCTGCCCATGGCAGAGGGTTTGGAACAAGATGATCTTTAAGGTCTTTTCCAACACAAACCATTCTGTGATTCTGTGCAGTTGTGCTCACATGGCCACACATCTCGTCACCCCGGGTTACACATGGTGCAGGCACAGCCAGAGCTGCCTGTCCCTTCTTTTCAGAGGTGATGGCTGGCTTTCTTTTATAAGTGTTCTCAATGTTTTCAATTTCACTGCCCCACTGAGCTTCCAGCAAGCAGGCACCCAGCTGGGTTCAGGCATTAGTGCCCCCCAGGCACTGGTATTTGCTTGAGGAGAAGCAGAACAGGGAGCTGAAATCATTGTCCAGCACTAAGAGACACGGATGGATGTGGATTCTGTCTCCATGGATGTCACAGCACTGGCACCCAGGCATGAGAAGCATCGACAAGATAACAGGAGTCAGCAAGCAAATGCTGCCAGGTGCTGTGCTGACTATGCTGGAAGAATATTAATGACACAACAAATATTTGCAGCTTTCATGTTGCACACAACCCTCAATGGCTTTACAGCTGGAGTGACAGGGAGGCAAAGGGGGCACAGCAATGTGCCTGCATAGCAGGGACCTTGCCAATCCCTGCTGGCATCTGGACAAAGGCTGCTGCAGCCTGCAGCCATGGTGCTGGGTGTGGAACATGCACAGCCCTGCCGGGCTCAGCAGCACACAGTGCACTGGGAAATGTAGTCCAGCTGCATCCCCTGGACTGGGTGCCACTGGACATCACCAGGCTCGGCCCGAGACCTTCTACCATGTACCCTGGGCTCCTCAAACTGACCAGGACTCCTATCACCATGTAATGACCCTTGCTGGGCTGTCATCTCTTATTTCCTACAGGGCAGAAGCATGAGATGTTTTTCAGGGAACAGTTGTCTCATAAACAGGGAGCTGTGGAACATACAGGACTTGGGGGTGGAGATGTGCAGAGTGATGTACGATAGTGTGGGAAAAGAGCAGAGATCTCCTGGCACAGAAGGAAAGAGGATACTTGGGACCAAGAGGTTGCACCCACATTCTGCAAACAAGCACCAAAGGGAGTAATTTGAGTCAGCCAGTCCTCTTTGTCCTGCTCAACCTTGTGTCTGCACAGCCCCTCCAGGCTGGAAAATCCTCATGCACTTTAGCCTTGTGCCTGCTCTGGCAGCACACCCCTGGCAGCAGCAGCCACTGATTTTCCAGAGTATTTGCAGAGGAGTCTCAGGTATGAATGGGCTGATCAAGTTCTGGCTCTGGGGCTCTAAGCAGGGCAAGGCTTTGGTCAGGGTGCATTACTGTTGGCTCATCCCAATCAGAGCTGTCCTGCAAGGATCCCAGTGCCACAGTGCTGTTGTGGAATAGAGGTGGGAGTGAAGCAAGGACCAGGTTTCCTGTTTGGAGACCCCCTACATCCCTCAGTGCTCTGCACAGAGCCTGGCCACCCCACACCTGTAGTGTACCCTGATCCTTACAAGATAACTCTGCACTTCTACAGCTCCAGCCTCTATAGGCTGGTTGAAATCTCCCACCCCTCCTTTGCCTGGGTGATGCACCATTCCCAGCAGGCAGGGTGAAGATGTTTACTAATCCCTGAGCCTTTTGCCTGCAGGAGACAAAGGGTGTAGAGCCCAGAAAGAGAAGGGCAAGGAGGACAAAGCCCCCCTCCTCTCTCTCCTGCAGATCCACGTGAGCAGAGTACAGCCAGGGAGACCTCCTTCTTGCTTTTCCTCACCAGGGATTGAGTAGCTTAATTCAGGGTTTGCTGCTGGCTCAGCCCAGCCTGACTTTGCACCCAGCTGCTTAGTGTATTTGCCTGCACCATGGGAGGGATTTGGGGCACTGGAGACTTTTAGCCATGCCTCAGCTCAGCCCTGCTGTGCCAGGCAGGAGCTGAGCGTGATGGAAATAGCACAGTAGAGTTACCAGTGCTGATGAGAGAAGGGACTGCAAATCCTGCAGCAGCAATTTCCACAGTCAGAGCCATCTCCAGGGCTTTAATTTATCCATTACAACTTAATTGGATGTAAACCCAGTCACTTGTGAGCAGCAGGAGCTCTGATCAGGCAGTGGTCCTGAGTTTTTCTCTTCAAGATGCCTCCCCAGGCCTCCCCATCCCTGTTGCAATGCCTTGACCATCAGGAATCTGCTGCACTCAAGTGGAAGGGAGAGGGTCTCCTTGTTTCCCCAGGTGAGCTGGCTGTGCTCCTCTGAGCAGTGTCCCACACCACTGAGGAGCTGGTCATTGGGCTGCAAGTGCGTCAGCATGCTCACATTTCAGGCGCCAGGGCTGAGCCCAGGTAGGCACCCACTGCCACCCATCTGAGCAGCTCCAGCTGGTCACCAGGCTAGAAGGGCACAGACTGCAGCCTCCTGTCCCCACAGGCAGATGCTGTTCTCTCCTCTCATCCATGGAGCTGCTCCTGTCATTTTGTCAGGCTGTTGTCAGCAGGACTGACACGTGAGGCTGAGGAAACCTAAGAATGTGGCCTGTTGCACAGCACTCTACCCCATGGCTGCAAAAGCTGCCCTGGCGCACGCTATCCAATACCCTGGCAGGCTGGAGTGGTACTGCTGAGGAAAAGGATGGCTCAGACACCATGAGACAGGGACTGGCAGAGCCCTGTCCCCATGCTCTGCCTTCCTACATGTAGGAAACTTGCCCTGCACAAACCCACTCCCTCTGAAGGCCTGGAAGAGCAGGAATACCATGAATTCCTAGGGGGAGGGCAGGGCACTGTTCCCATTATAAATAAATGGGAGCCTCAGTTCCCTGCTCTAGCCCACAGTTGTTCTCCCTCCTGAGACAAGGAAGAAAACCAAGCTCATGGTCCAATGGTTTATGTTGTGCTTGGTAGCAACTGGAGCCAAAAAAAAATGCCACACCAAGAGATACTCTATGTGGCTTCTTTTTCCAGAGGAAAATCAGCCAGAGTGATGCAGGGCATGTGCAGCCAGTCCTACCACACAGGGAAATAGCTGGAGCAAAGCTGTTTGAGGGGAGCCACAGAGTCAGGGTTGTGGCAGCACCCACAGAGGTGGCTGGGGCAGGGCTGGGCCAGCACAGGCAGGTGGATGCCAAGGAGAGTGTCAGCAAAATGTGTGGGACTGAGCAAGGGCAGATCCAGCTGCAGAAAGTCCCTGGGCAGGAAGGACAGGACCGATCAGCCTCAGAGCAGGCAAAAGGCCTGAGGTAGGTGAGCAGCAAGCAGAAGAAAACCAGGGAGAAGTGGAAGAGCTCAGGAGAACAAGGAAGGCGAAAGGGTGCAACAGGCACTAGGCATGCTGTCACGGAGAGGCTGCACTTCCCTGCTCCTCCGGAGGCCAGATCCACTGCCCCTAGGACACCACCCAGGCTGGATGCACGGAGGTAATCAGAGCCCCTGATTCAAGGGGCAGAGATCCAAGCCTATACCAACGGGGCCAACAGCTATTGTATGGGGCAACTGGTCCCACGATACTATATAGGGTGGGGCTGGATATATGGAGAGATCAGATATCCATGCCTTTTGTCCATCCATCAGGGACTGGGTGCTACGAAGACAAAGAGAGTCCCGTAGCTAAACAGGGAATCCTGGCAGGGCCCAGGGAAGAAAGGAAGTTCCACACCACAGTGTGCATCCAGGTGGGACGCAGGGGAGGAAGACTACCACGCCTGTAAGGCGCATCCAGGGGTTGAGAACAGTCAAAGCCCTGTGTCCGTGGGGTGTGCCCAAGCTTTGCCCCGGGATCTCAGGGCCTCACAGCACAGCCTGGCGCGTAGGGAGACTCCCTCTCAGCACCCACCGGAGGCCGGTGCCGGTGGACGCGGACCTCGGGGCGTGCGGGACACCGCGCAGCCCGCCGGGGCGGGGCGGGGCAGGGCGGTGGGGGGGCTCTCCTGCCGGGCTCGGCGGCGACGCCGGCTGTCCCCGCCCCAGCCCCGCCCCGCCGGTGCCAGCGCTCGGGGCGGCGGAGGCGCAGCGCCGGGCCGCGGCAGGGGTCGGGGGGCGCCGGGCCATGA
>QUSF01000074.1:0-55913 GCA_003676055.1 Chloebia gouldiae | reverse complement strand
TGGGGGTGCTCGGCGGGACCGACATGGAGTGGGAGAAGCTGCCGCGGCGGCCCGGGGAGGGCGAGGGGGAGGCGGCGGGGCCGTGGCCGGGCTGCGGGCGGCTGCGGCCCTCCTCGTACCGGGCGCTGCGCAGCGCCGTCTCCACCCTGGCGCGCATCGACGACTTCTACTGCGAGAAGATCGGAGCCGGCTTCTTCTCCGAGGTCTTCAAGGTGTGCGGGGCGGGAGTGGGGATGGCGGACCGCGGGGCATCCCTCCGGGATCGGGCGTCCCCCGGGACCGCGGCAGCAGCGCAGCCCCGGCCGCGCCCTCGGCTGGGGACTGTGATCCCCCCCTCCGGCCCCGGCCGCCGGGCGAGGCTGGGGCTCTTGGAGGCGGTGCCGTGCGGAGGGGACGGGGGGACCTCGCCGTTGGCCCCGTCCCGGCCGGGGCGGTGTGCCTCCATCCCAGCGAGCTGGGGGAGGGGAGCGCCGGCTCTGTTTACAGCCGGGGAGGCTGAGCGCTCCGAGCTCTGCCCCGTGGGTTGCGCGGGGCATCGGGTGGCGGGCAGCCGAGCCCCGGGGACCCCCGTCAAAAGGCTGGACAACCGAGCCCGCCCGGGGTGTGCCTGTGCCAGGGAATCCAGGTAGTGTTTCTAGCCACTCCAAGGTGATGTCCGGCGTTGCTGGGCCTGCTGAGCAGGTGATGTGCAGGATTCGCCACGGGACCCTCACGAAGGTGTTTGGATGTGGAACAGGGGTGTGACCCCGTAGAAGAGCACGGGGCTGACTCCTGGCTGAGCTCCCAGAGCTGCCTTTGTCCTCCATCCTCTCTGAGATTGTCAGGGTGGGGATGCTGTGTGTGGCCCGTGCCCGGCACAGGGGAGTGTGAGTGCTGGTGGGGAGCTCAGTGTCTCCAACAGTGAGGCAGAGGTGCATGGTGGCAATGTCCTGCCATCCCAGTGCATTGCTGCTGGGGACGAAGGGCTGTGCCTCGGTGTCACCACTACTTCTCCCGGCAGAGGGGAGGTGTGTGCCTGTGTTGTTTTGAGCCTCGACATCAGTTAAGGTACCATAAGTCTCTGGTCTAGGACTGTCCTTAAGTGGTGATCTAGTGGCTTCATATCCCTCAAAGAGCGGCTTAGGGCTGGGCACAACCCCAGCTACATGCCACCACAGTGACTGAGGTCACAGGCAGCACAACCATTAGGGCATTCACATCCTGGCTGTATCCTGGGGTCTCTCTCCAGCCCTGACACCATTCCCCGCTCAGCAGGGAGACCCCAAGACCTGCTTCCTCTTCAGCCACAAAAGAGATGTCCTGTGAGGGGCCATGGAGAATGTGCAGAAAGGTCCCTCTCCTCCATGCTCCCTCCTGGAGCTCCCAGTGGATCCATGACCTCCATGCTGGCTTGGTTCCTGCTATTGATCTCTGGCTTGGAGTGCACAGCAGCACCTTGGAGCAGAGGGAGGCATTTAATAATGTCAGGCGTGGATATGGCTCTTTAATAATGGATGCTCCCATGTCTCAGCGAGGCCACAGCCTCGCTGTTTGTTTTTCCAGTCTCTATGAGAGCCACAAAATGCTCCTTCTCCCATACATTGTTTAGGTTCTTGTGGGGCTGCTGGCATGTAGGATTTGGGGGATTGGTGAAGGTTGAGGGGTGGGAAGGGGATCAGGATCAGTAGTCGACATGTGTGCATGGTGGCAAGGAAGCAGGAATGGGAGGGGGCCAGATGGGGCTTTGTGCTCTTGCGGTGGGTTGAGTCCAAGAGCTCAGCAGGATGGTGGGGTAAGCCTGGGATCTGAGCTGGGGTTTGGCCGCCAGAGCTTGTGAGGAGAACAGAGCTTGGCAGGGCAGCCCAGGACCCATTTTCCTCCCACCTTCCTTGTTCCTTCTGTAGTTTTCCAGGCCTGTGGGCACTTGAATCTGCTCTGTGTGGCTGCTGAGCCCTACGTCATTCCAGCCTTGGAGGGTGAGGGGGACAGGGAGGGGACCTTGACATCTCTGCCCCTGTACAGGTAGCTCAGTCCTGGTGTGGACCTGAACCAGGGTCAGGCAGGGTGCTGACAAGCACCTGACTCTTCTCAGCATTAAAGCCAAAGGGTTCAGTGTATCCAGGCCCTGGTGTCCCAACCTAGTCCCTCCAGTCAAGCACCTCTCTCCGAAAGGTTGTACAGAGCAAACAGGAGACACCAGTGACAAGAAGCTGCTCTTTTTCATGGCGCTTGTTCATAGCTGATCCCCCACTGTGCTGCAGAGCAGGGCTGTTTTCCCTCTGGAGCAGCTGGTTCTCATTGCCTTTCCTTGTGCAATTTCAGAGGCACTAGTCCCCCCATTTTCTCAGATACACAGACATTGCAGGAAGACACCTCTCTATTTCCAATTGACTGAGCAGATTGAGCCAGGTCTGTTTGTGCCAGGCATTTTCTCCAGCCCTTAAACCACTGTTGCATCTCTTCCCCAAATCCCTCTCTTACTTTCCCATATGCTGTCTGCAGCAGTCACAGGGGCTGTGGGCAGCATCCTTGGGGCTGTATTCAGAGGCCTTCACTCATCTGAATTTCAGCCTCTTGCCATGATGTTGCGCATCCTCTTGGAAATGCCATCTCCCAGGGTGCAGTTCTGTGATGTGCTCTGTCCATCGCCCCATTTCCGTGGCATTTTGTATGTGTGTGTGTTTGTGTGGTTCAGCAGTTCCCAGCATGAGCAGAGCTCACAAGAGGGTTTTGGCATTACTGTCACTTGCCCATCTCTGCTTGCTTCCCCGCTAACCTTTGGGGTTTTCTATTTACTTCCAATTTTCCGGTGCAACTAATGGAGCAAGTCCCTTCGTCTTATCTGCTGCCCTTCATCAGGGACCTTGCCGTGTTTTACAAAGCAGAATGAAGCAGCGTGACACTGTTGGGGAAACTAAGGCAAGCCGGGAGGAAGTGAATTAGCCAAGGTCAGTCAGCCATGGCAAGGCTGAGAGCAGCCCTGGCCCCACAGTTGCCACTTCGGGGCCCTGGGCACAGGAAATATGGTGTGCCGGCCAGCTGGAGACATGCCAGCTCCTCTCCTGCCCTGTCACAGGGCATGCTTCAGGCTTGCCATCAGGCCAGGCAGTGATCTGCCACCACTGTGTAGCACTGGCACTGCCCTGGCTCCTGCTGTGCCCACAGTGCCGCTCCTGGGAGAACAGGAGGTGGGGGTTGCTGATGCTCAAACACCCTCCAGGAGCAGGTGCTTTGTCCCTTCCTCAGAGGAAGTCTGTCTTGACTGATTCTGCCTTTTCCATCTGATAAGCACGTTTTCCAGTCCTACCCAGTTGTGTTACTGTGATTCCTGTGAGCTCAGATGCAGTTGTTGTGGGTGGCTGCCGGGTTACCAGTAGCACTGCTCTCTCCCTTACCCCCCTCCTGTCTTCCCCTCAGAACTCTCTGGGATGACTGGTGTAGGACGGTGTCCCTGTGTGGCTGTGCCTTGCCTGTGTGGGGCAGGGGGGCAAGGGAATATGCAGAGAGTGGGGCTGTGTGCCAGGCCGTCTCCAGTGCAGGCTGCAGGGGGGATGGCTGCTGAGACCTCCAGATGGGGGGATGTCAAGGAGCTTTGCCCCATGTCTAGACAGGAGTGCAGGCTGTGGGGAGGGAGCAGGCCGTCTGCTTGCTCTGATTAGCATGCTCTTTAAATAAGACTCTAATTTCCGCTGTTAAAAGAGCTCAGATCCCTTGTGCCCAGGCTGGGGCTGCCGCCAGCCCGGCCCATCCCCCAGCCCTGTGTGCTGGCGGCAGATGGGATGGGGACCAACAGGCCATGGCACCCTGGCTCAGCCGCAGTACCCCCGTGAAGTGCCCAGTGGACCAGCCATATGGGATGCCAGGGAGCATTGGTGAGGGGTGAGAACTTGCCTGTTTCCTGGGTGGGGAACAGTGCCCTGCCTTCCCCCTGCAGCCCCACATGGCTGCTCAGCTGAGCTCAGCTCCGGGGAATGTGCTGGGATTCCTGGGCACCATGCCAGAGTGCATGAGAGAGGCGAGAGGGGACACCTTCCTGCCCAAGGAGGTTATGCTGCCTGCTGCCTTCTCTGGATGTTGGTGAGGGAGGAAACCTCCTTGGTGGGGGGCTGCAAGCCTCCTGCAGTCATGGCTGATGCCCTTTGCTGCTGTGTCTGTGTCAGAGGGTGACCAGGGTGCTGGGCTGGTGCTAGCACCTGGACAGACTGGGTAAACTGGCCAGTGCCTGCGGGAGTCATGGAAAGGGAGCATAACTCCTTCCCTGCTGTCCCAGGTATGGGCTGTCCTTGAGCTGTCTCAGGTGTGGGCTCTCCTTGCAGGGAAGATGGCAGAACAGGGCCTCTCAGGTGTGCTCATTAGACAGCCTCAAGGACATCATGCCCGGTGGAGATGGAGTCACGGAAAAAGACATTGGAGAAGGGCTGTACTGGACAGGAGCTCCTGGGATCCCCGGGATAATTCCTGAAGAAGCAGCTTTCACCAGACCTTCCTTCCCCCAGGCTGCCTCTCCTCCGATCTTAAGGTGTCCAACCCCATGTGACTGCATTCAGACCTCACTCAGCCTATTCCAATGGCAGGTGGCTTTTTAATGAGGAATTAAGCCACAGGCACCGCCCAACCCTGTGGGGCTGAGCTGGTGCCCACCAGATGCTGCTCCCTGATGCAGGGCTGCCGCTGCTGGGAGGGAGCTGGCCAGCCCTACAGCATATAGCCACCAAGTGCCAGCATCGTGCATGCCGCACGGCATTCCTGATGTGGGCACGTGGCGCCGGAGCCTTGCCGCCTCCAGCCATCCCAGCGGGGATGAGTCTGCCTGCCCCACTGAGCCGGGTCCTGCTGTCTGGCAGCTGCTGGTGCCAGCCAAACTGACCGAGCCAGTCCTGCCAGCCCGTCATGGCGTGGGAAGGGAAGGAAGCACTGCCACCAGGAGAGCTGGGGCAGGAATGATAGGTTTTGCTGGGCAGCACCCAGTGCCGGAGGCTTGGCAAGGCTGCATATCCTGCTGGCCTTGTCCAGGCTCTGCCTTCCTCAACCCCCAAGGGGAGCTGGAGGGACCAGGGAAGACTGTGCCCACCCTGCTTTGGTCACACAGGCTACCTCCTTAAAGTCTGCACTGAAGCCTGGCTGAGAACCCAGTTTCTCTTTCTGGTGCTGTCCTTACCTGCCCCACCTACAGGGATGAGGTGGAGGAAAGATGGGTGAGATGGGGTGGGATTGCCCCTTGCCCTTGGTCTGGGTGTGACCAAGGAGTCGTAGGGCGTCAGGATGGCATTGGAAGCAGTTCCAGGTGTTGCTGGGCAGTGGTGAGCAGGGCAGTGAGCACAGGGAGGATTTGGAGCACCATTAGATGGAGTGCTCTGGGTGCTTCCCACAGCAGGCACTGCAGTTTAAACATAGAACAGGCCCTCCCTGAACCCAGGAGCTCAGTATGTCCAGTTCTCAACAAGGAGGAGGCATGGGGAAATCCACCCTCCTTTCTTCCTGCAGTATGGTGGGGTGCCAGGATAGGGGTTTGTGGTGGCAGGTGCCTGGGGTGTTCCCTTCCCACTCATCCAGGGTCCATTCTGAGCTCTGCTGTTACATTGCCTCTGTTGGTGGGTCAGGAGTGCCAGCTGGCTGTCTGGAGCTAGCTGGAGGTGACGCAGGTGTAACTGGAGCAGGGTGGCCACAGGCAGGTGTCTCCTGAATTTTTCAAAGCCTCTCCATGAGCTCAATGAGCTGATGGTGGCACAGCACAGTTACTGCCTCTCACTTCCACTCTGACTGGGACTGGTTTGGCATCAGTGCACACAGACATGTAGAAGGATCTTCATAGAGCATTTTCCCCAGGGCCTTTTGAAGGGATGTGCTGCTGCCCCTGGGTATTTTCTGCTGGATAGATTCCCATCATGGCATGCACCCCAGGAGCAGTGCCAGCCATGGGGTGAGAGGAGAGCCCTGGAGGGGCCAGCATGCCAACCTCCCTCTGTTGTGGTGGGGACAAGGGCCAAGCTGCGAGCAGGATAGGGGTGCTGGGGATCCTGCCTCCAGCCAACCCCCTGTGTTTTGCCTGGGAAGGCAATCCCTGACGTGAGGGGTGTTGTGGGGCTGGCATCAGCTCAGCAGCCTCAACCAGCATTGACTAAAAAGGAGAAGAGCAGGGAGCTGACGGCAGCGCTGAGGAATGCCTGCGCCTCCGTGCACAGCTCTGTGTGTGCTGAAGGGCAGCTGGGATCCACTGGGTTGTTCCCCCAGGCAGCTGCTGCTCCGAGGCAGGGTTGGCATCCCACCCCCAGCACCTGCTCAGGAGGGGACCCTCAACACTGGTTTGGCCCCCCCATAACAGTCAGGGCATCCCATGCTCTTCCCTTGCCCTGCACATGCCAGGGAGCTGCAGATGGACAGGGTGTCCGTGCTTGGCCATGCTCCAGCTGCTGTTCTTGGCAGCAAACCAGGCACCCAGATCGCATGACAGTGTCGGACTGGGGCTGGCTAAATATACAACTCATCCAGGCTCCATGCCCTGACGGACTAGGGTCAAGCACTACAGCTGGCCACACCTAGAGTTGGTTCTGAGGGGTAGTGTACCCCCTCTTTTCTCCACCCCATGCTGGTAGGGTCTGGCTGGGTGTTGCTGACCCACAAAAAGTCCTCCCTGATGCTCCCCAATACTGTACCTGCCTGTTCCTACAGTAGAGCTGGGCTCATAGCTTATATGGGAGCTGTTGCTTCTTGGGAGTTCAGGGCAGTGTAGCATTGTGGAGGGAGCATGACAAGCAGGGTGCCTCAGGAAGGATGGGGCTGTGTGTCATCAGTACTGGGAGTGTTTGGAGATACAGGGAAAGTGCCCCCCTAGCCCTAGTGATCCCTGGGGTGCCACGGGATGCTTAGCTCCCCTCTCTGGGCTGGGGTGGGAGCCGGGTGAAGCCTGGTATCCATGGGGGCTGCAGAGGTACATTTGGCTCAGCCTTCCCTGCATTCCCCTCCAGGTGCGGCACCGCCAGTCGGGGCAGATCATGGTGCTGAAGATGAACAAGCTGACCAGCAACCGGGGCAACATGCTGCGGGAGGTGCAGCTGATGAACCGCCTCTCGCACCCCAACATCCTCAGGTAGGACCTGCTTCCTCTCTGCCAGCCCCCACCTTTTCCCTAGCCTGAGGGTTTGGAGCTACTGCTGACACTGGATAAGCTCTTGGGGCTAGTCCCTGCCACAGCCACCCTCAGGTCCTCTCTATCTCACAGGTTCATGGGGGTGTGTGTGCACCAGGGACAGCTGCATGCACTGACGGAGGTAAGAGTATGGCAACAGCCATGAGTCTCAGGGTTCCTGCAAGCCTGGGGAAGGGACAAGGATACCTATGGGGACACATTCTTGACCTGTGACATGTGCAGGCAAGGCCTACTGGGAGGCTGTGGTGTGGGGTGGTTGGAATATGCATTAGGATGAGAGATGGGCATGCAGTGTTATGGAGGGGAGGGATGCTGTGATGCAATGGCCTGGCTTTTCCCATCAGTACATCAACGGTGGGAACCTGGAGCAGCTGCTGGACAGCCCTGTGCCCCTCTCCTGGTCTATGCGTGTCAAGCTGGCCCTCGACATTGCCCATGGCCTACGCTACCTGCACTCCAAGGGCATTTTCCACCGTGACCTCACCTCCAAGGTACCGGATGTTCCAGGGCACCACATTGCCCTTGCTGTCCCATACTGGTGTTGCAGCCTTGCTGCCCAAGGCATGGAGAGCTGGGGAGCAGGAGGCTGTGATGTGCTGGGGCATCCTGAAACCGGTGGCCAGAGAGGTAGGGCTGGTGCACTTGGTGTGACAGGTCCTCCTGTGCCCACAGAACTGCCTGGTGCGCTGCGAGGCCAGTGGCTACACAGCTGTAGTGGGTGACTTCGGCTTGGCAGAAAAGATCCCCACCTACAGGTACGTGGGCAGCATCCACCTGTCCATCCCCATCCCTGAAGCCCACTCAGAGCAGAAGCTGGAGAGGGATGGACGTTGGGATGCAGCTAAAAGGGTAGGAATGGGGGTGGTGAGATAGTCCCTGGAAGGGGGGGCTCCAGGAATGGCTAGGAGGGGATGGAGAAGGGGGTGGTATGACTAGGGAGAAATGAGTTTGTAGAGTGCACAGAAGAGGCTTATCCCAGGAAGGGAGATGGAGATGGTGATCTGGGCTGCTGCAGCAGGAGGATGGGAGGTTGGATATTTGGGGAACTGGGCAGCCTCTGATATTCCACCATGTCTCCCAGTGAGGGCAGCGAGAAGGAGCCGCTGGCCGTGGTGGGCTCCCCGTACTGGATGGCACCTGAGGTGCTGCGTGGGGAGATCTACAACGAGAAGGTGAGGCTCTTCACTTCTTCACCTGAGGTACTGTGTAGGACTTTACTCAGGCTTGTGCTACCTGCGGTTTGCAGTATTTGCAGTCCTGGGGTGCACCTAGAGGGAAGGAATTGGGCATCCCTCTGGTGAGAAGGTGCCAGACCCCCTGTGTGGCTCTGCAGAGAGGAGAAAGCCTTGCAGAGGGGTGGGCACATCACCTCGGGGTTGCAGAGCACCCCCATGACTCCCCACTCTCTGCAGGCCGATGTGTTTGCATACGGCATCATCCTGTGTGAGACCATTGCTCGTGTGCCAGCTGACCCCGACTACCTGCCCCGCACTGAGGTGACTCTCTGGGATGGGAACAGGGGGAGTTGTGGGTAGCAGCACTGAGGCTGGGACCACTTCATCAAACAAGGGGGGCCATTCTGATTTGGGTAGAGACCCTTGTGCAGGATTGGTCCCACATCTCAGGGCCGGGGTGCTGTGCTCCACTTGCTGCCCAGGGAGGGATGGTGTCTGCCGGTAACCTCAGAACCCAGAGTGAGCCTGAAAAGGAGAACAGGGCAGTTGGATTCAGGCAGAGACCAGAAGTGGTGTCTGTGTTCTAGTATCTCCCAACCTTAGCCCAGTTTGGGGTGACATCAGAGTGCTCCCCTGCTGTGTCCCCACTGGGGTGCTTCCAGGTGCACAGTCTTGTGTGACAGTTCATGGCGGGAGGGGGCCAGCCATGTTAGGTCCCCTAGGCCTTGTGGTGCCGCAGGAGACCCAACCTTACTCTTCTTCCTTTCCCTGGTGCAGGATTTTGGTCTGGATGTCACCACTTTCCGCACCATGGTGGGAATTGACTGCCCAGTGGCCTTCCTCCAGCTGGCTTTTCACTGCTGCAGTGTGAGACTCCCACCTCCAGGACTGCCCTTCCCAGCCAGGGCAGGCAGGCAGGACAGGCTGCCTTGCCTGCTCACAGGGCGAGCAGGGAGCTGCCTCTGCTGTGCAGGGCTCCCTGGGGTGCTTGAGGAGGCACAGACCTGATGGGGAATCACTCCTGCCCACAGATGGAGCCCACCTCCCGCCCCTCATTCCTGGAAATCACGCAGTGCCTGGAGAGCATCCTGCAGCACCAGCTGGACGCCGAGGGTGCCAGGGCCACCTTGTTTGGCATCGGGGAGAGTCTGCCTGCATCTGGAACCGCAGCCACACTCAGTGGTACGTGGGCACCTCGGGGACAGGCCATAGCAGGGTGTAAAGATGGGGTAGTGTGGCGTTTCCCATCCCACCCCATCAGTTGTAGGGGAAGGAGACGGGTGTGTGAGGTCTGTAGGATAGAGATGGTCCCTGTTCCTCCCCTGGGGTGTGCTCCTACATTGTTGGGTGCTCAACACCCCGTAGCACCCCACATGGGCAGCTGCTGGCTGCTGGTGAGACTCTCCTGTGCCCATGCCCAGGAGTGGCCAGGAGGCCAGCCAGCCACACCAAGCAGTCGCCCCTGCGTGAGCTGGGGACGCAGCACCTGCAGCCAGACCAGCAACTGTCTCGCAGCCAGTCTGACATGTTCCCTTCCAAGTCGCCTACCCTGCTGTGGCCGCTGGAGACTTACAGTGGGGCCAAGTCCAAGGAGACGTCCCTCCGTGTCAACCCTTTCTCCCAGCGTGAGGACCTCAAGGGGGGGAAGATCAAGCTCTTTGATACACCAAGCAAGTCGGTCATCTCGCTCACCTTCGACCTGCCGCCCCCCGCCCCGCTGCAGCTCAGCAACCCTGTGACGCCTGAGCCCGCTGTGGAGGTGCAGTGTGACTTCTCAGCACCCCCCACCAGCCCCCGCAAGTGCCACTCTCTGCCCTCCTCTCCTGAGCTGCCCCACCGGGGGGGCCTGGAGCTGGCTATGGGGTCCTCTCATCCCACTGATGACCCCCAGCCCTCCACCCTCCTTCCTCCCCCAGCGTGGGGAGCAGCCTCCACTCACAGCTCCAAGGCAGAGGAGCAGATGGACTGTGGCCCAGACAGCTCTGAGCTGGTGCAGCCCACCCCACTGCCCCTCAACAGCAACTTCATCCGCACTGCATCCTCGGGCACACGGGCCTGGCAGCCAGACGTGCAGGCCCCCAGTGGGCTCCTCATCAACAACAACCACAAACCTCTGGCCTGGGGCAGTGGTCTGGAGCACGGCTTCTCTGAGCTCAGCATCTCCTGTGCAGCAGCACTGGAGCGGACGGAGTGCTCAGCCATGCTGCCTGGGCACAGCTCTGCTGCCATGCTGGAGCAGGATGAAGTGCTGCCCTGCCCTGGCTGCTGCCTGAGTCCCTTCAGCTTCAGCTTTGCCTCCATCTGCCACCGGCCAGCGCCCAGCCCGCCCTGCTACCAGAACCTCAACTGCGAGGCCAAAAGCCTCATCTACCATGATCGGGGCCAACACCAGAAAGCCCCGGGGCCAGTGCTGGCCGAGCCCAGCCTGAAGCTGCCAGAGGCACAGTCCTAGTGATGGGGACCCTGGAGAGTGGGGCTGAATCCAGCTGCCCCTTGCACCCCTCTGCAGCCACAGCACTGGGCAGTGCAGGAGCCTGGCACATCCCCACGGTCTGTCATCACTCAGCAGGTGGTGGCTACCAGTGGCCATGGTGCCAAGTGCTTTGGCTGCCTTGACGCCACCCAGGCACTCAGGCACCCACCCCACCAGGATCAGCCTTGGGGATCTGCAGGGAACCCTGGAGGTGGGCTGGGTCTCTGCTGGGGACCAAAGTGCAATAACACTGCTGCCCTGAGCACTGTCCCAAGCGGCAGGGCTGGTCCCCCGCGGGGGCCACGGGGCTTAAGCCCTGGATCCAGGATCCCCTTTCCCCAAGGGCTCACCCTTCTGCAGGATCTTGCAAAGGGACATACAATGAGCCTGTTACCTTGGGAGAACTGGGAGTTCCCTGCACCCAGGGGGGAGAGAGGGACTGGGCTGGGGTAGAGAGGTCAGCGTGCGTATGTGTGTTTTTGGGGATCCTGGGGGGCTGGTGGGTGAACCCATGTGTGTCCACAAGCGTGGAGAGCACACCAGTCCCTGACATGGGGAGAAGAGGGCAGGGGACCGTAGAAGGGCAATGCCCATGGGCAGTGCACGGGGAGGATTGCCAGCACTGGGGTTGTCCCTTCCTGACCGATGCTGAGGACTGGGTGCTGAGTCAGAACAGTGCCTCACATCTCCCTGGCACGCAGGTTTGGGAGAAGGATGCTGGCAGAGGGGCCAGGATGCCATCCTGGCATCATGGGGATGGGGCCAGTGGGCAGCACAGTTAGGCTGCCTGGCCCCCCGGCAAGGGTGGGAGCCGGCTTTCCTCCCTCCTGCACAATGCACTGGTGAATGCAGAATTCTTTGTGTTTTTTTTATTATTATTATTAATAATAATTGCTAGTAATATATACCCAGCTTATTTAAAGTGTTCAATAAAAACTGAATGTCCCAGCAACTCAGACTGTTGGTTCTGCCTCTTGGATGCACATCAGGTGGGAGCCCAGAAGGTTGCATAGTCTTGCCTGGACATTCTGGGGGACTCCTCCAGGACTGCAGACCAACCTGGCTCAGCCCATTATTTCATTTCCCCTAAGGCACCCATCTTGATTGAGATGGCTTCAGACAAATTCCCTTTCATTATTTAGGTTCTTTGGGTTCATGCCCTTGAGTCCGTGTTTGCTGTGGTGTACAAGAAAACAAAGAGCAGACAAACTGTGTCTCTTTATTGCTATCAAGTGAGTCTAGCCAGCAGACAAGACAGATGAGGGACACATGCCCCCTCCAAAAAGCCTGCCTTTAACACTGTTTTGCTCTTCATGCAAGCTTACTCACACAGCAGTTCATCACACACATATATGGCACACACAACCTTATCATAAACCGAGAGCATTTTCGCCTGGTTGAACATAACTTCCTGTGCTCTCACCTGGCTGCAGGGTTACATCAGGGCTGCTTTGCTTAATCTTCACATGTGCACGTGTGTAGCAGCTATTTAAAGCCCTGATGAGTTGTCTTGCAAAGCGTCAGCCCGCTACAAGTGCCTGAGTTAACTTTTTTGCTTTTGAAAGGTGCAATCACACACATGGGACCCTAAAAGTCATTGTTCTACTTTCTAATTAGCGCAAAAAAAAATCCCCAAATGTCAGCACAGGCACCAGCCAGTTCAGGCTCAGCTTCCCTCCTTAGGTGCTGAGGCTTTGCCGAGGCCGTTGAGTGCTGGGTGAAAAGCCGTGGTCAAGCTGCTCCTGCGGTGGGGTCAGGCGGAAAATTCCTGCTGTGGGGAGGGGACTGTGTGGGCGTGGGGTTGTGTTATCCCCAGCTCCCGCTCCTGACATGCCAGCACTGCAGCTCTATCCAGCTGGGGATGTGGCATGCCTCCAGCACTGAGTATCAGTGATTGATCCACTCTGCAGCCAGTTCCGAGCTCCCCACTGCCCACCAGCCGTTGTGCTCAGAAGACCCAAAGTGTCCCATGCAGGTGTGGGGTCAGCTGTGGAGTGTCTACCACTCAACCAAAGCACATCAGCTGGAGGCAAAGGGCCACGGGGCATCAGGACCTGGGTGGCATAGGGGCAGTGGGCTGTGGGAGGGAGGTGGTTTTCTGGAATGGATGGGACATGCTGGGCACAGCAAGGGTGGAGCAGAGGCAGTGCAGGATGCAGGTGCTGCAAGGGAAAGCAGAGGAGGGTGAGGTAGGGTAAGGGGGAGATGCTACCCAGCCTCCACCATATGCAACAGGGCTGGGAAAGCACCTTGCCAAGGGTTTTCCCCCATCTTGCCCCTTTACTGAGCCACAGCTTCAGGTCTTAGGCTACCTCAGACCCAGAATGCCCATGGCAGCGAAGGGATGGAGACAGGTTCCATCCAGCACAGGGAGGTGACTGCACTTCTCTGCCTTTCCAAGGGAGAGGGGCTCACCATGCCTCAGGCAGAGCTGCAGGCTCCCTGCTTCCCTCCAGACACATCCCAAAGGGCCTGTGTGTCCCTGACCTGGCAGGACTCACCACAGCAGTGCTGCGGCCAGCAGCCACCATCACTTGAAAGGGAGGCTTGGCCCTGCTGCCTTCTCACAGATCCAGAGGTGCAGGTCACTGGGACCAGTGCATTGGGCAGGTTTGATGCTCCCACGGCTTATTATGGCACAGGTTCCATTCGATTTTGACTGCCACGGCCTGAATGGGGAAACTACACATCAGGCACTGATATGTTCTTTCTACAAACCCTGCTGAGGCAGCTGCAACTGCTGACAACTGCCTTTTGTACACTGGCAGAGGAGGGGTCAGATGCTGGAGGCAAAGGGGGATCCCCCAGTCCTCCCCTACTGATTTCACAGGCTTAAGCCTCAGCTGATGTATCCCTGCACTTTCTTGGGCAGCTGAGAAATACTGTAAAATGTTTGCAGTACTTAAGACACCCCTTTAGCCTCCCCCCTCTCAGATTCACTGCTGGGAGTTGTTCCATGCCTGCAATGGGGAGAGCCAGGTCCTCCCTGAAGGCACGTGAATGACCAGAGGAGCTGGCCTGAGCCCTGGGTCTGTCCTGGGCACAGCTCCCATGGCAGGGCTGAGGATGGAGGGCCAGGTACCCACAACCTGGCCAGACAGGTTTGTTCCTCCCCAGTGCTCTCAGACACTGCAAGAGGAAGCGGCAGTGAGCTGAGGAGGTGGTGCACGTGGCAGGGAGGAGCCCGGGATTCTCCACAGACAGAGAGGCTTGATCTCCCTTTGGAGAGGAATCAAGAAGGCATGCAGGGGATAGAGGTGGTGCTCAAACACCTTGCCTAGGGCCCAAATAAAATCTGGGGTTCCTCCTGTCCACTCTTGCTGCCTCCTTCTTCACGTGCCCTGAATTTTACCCACCCCCTAGTCTTGGCTTTCCATTTGCGTGTCCTCTAAATGCCTCATCACACCACTGCACCCACCTTCCCTCTGTCCCTGCTGTTCTGATGCTCTTTGATTTCAAGGGCCTGTGCCTGGAACTGGGTACTAGTGGGATTTAAAACACTTCCTAGAGCCATGCCAGAGGACGGGAGTTTTGGGAAGAGGCAGTGCTGCCACGTACCTTTCATAAAGGGAGCCATCCACCCAGAACCAGGCCTCTGAGGCCCCCTCACCCTCTGGGTCCTCTTCCTCCAGCCAGCCATAGTCATACCAAGGAAAACTGCCCTTCTGCAATCCAATCCAGTATGGGACATCTGCATTCTTCAGGAAGGTCTGGAGAAGAAGAAGTGCTTTTCCATGTTTTATTCCATGGCACCCGTATACTGCCGTACTATATATTTCAAAGTGGGGTGATCATCTCCCCAACGAGCCCCTTGAGTCAGGACAGGTGAGCAGCCCTGGTGCCCTGCTCCAGCTTGGGAAACATCCAGGGATGCCAAAGCCTTTCTATCCCATGTCAACCACCAGCCATGTGCTCCAGAGAACAGCCTTGCACCCTCTGATGTTTTGGCAGGACAGGGGCCCCCAGAACCATGCTAGCCTATCTGGGGACCTCGTGGCTGGATACAGCATCTCCTGCCCTCGGCTCCCCCAGCACCCTACCGGTACAGTCCAACGACTCCAGGATTTGGTGACCAGGAGCTGAGAATATGTCTTCTCACACTCATCTCTGCTGTCTTCCCATGTCTTCTTCTCCGAGGAGATGAAGAGGCACTTGCCCCTGTACAGCAGCCAGCCAGAAGGACAGCAATCTATGGGTAGGGGCACAGCTAAGGGGCTTGCTCAGCCACAGATACCCTGGGGGGTAACAAGGAATAGCCCCACACCTTCCCAGCAGACATCACAGGCTCAGTGTCTGCTCTGGGCATTGCTTCAGCTCTTGGACCACCCTGTCCCCATCATGTGGTCAAAAAAGCCAGTACTTGCCCCTTGGTACCTGCTGAGTGGTGTCAGTCACCCAGAGCACTCCCTCCCTTCTCCATCACCACCCTACCTATAGCTGTGCAGGAGCGCAGGAGGGCCACGGTGCTCTCGCTGTTGTTGAGCCTCCCCTGTACCTCCTGCACCTCCCTCTCTGTCCTGCCCAGGACTGCCGTGACACGACGCAGCTCCGTGTTCAGTCTGTCCAGCTCCAGCTGGCTGATGTTGCCCTCATGCCACGCTCGCTGCAGCTCTTCTCTGGCCCATGCCAGCTCCAGTTGTGTCTGCTCCAGGCTCTGCTCCCGCACCCTCAGCTCCTGTGACAGGCGGCCCTGCTCGGACGCGTGTTCGCGGGAGGAGTCCTGCAGGCTGCGGGTGACCTGCCAGTCTGGGGACAGGGTGGGTGAGCTGAGACATGGGCATGGGAGAGTTTGGATGTGGGACTGACCCTGCTTAAGGGAGGTGGGATGGGCAGGGCAAGGTAGAGAATTATTCATGATGAATGGGAAAGGTTGAGAGGGAAGAACACAGCAGGGAAGTGTACAGTTAAGGGCTGGGCATGATCTGGCAGGGGAGAGCAGGACAAGGTAGGATGGGGCATAAGAGCAGACAGAGCAGGTTAAGGGCAGGGAGGGTGCAGCAATTATAAGGCTGGACACTGCCAGGATAGGAAAGAAAAGGAGCAGAAACAGAAAATAAAGTGAGGAAGAGGGTAATGGAAGGCAAAGGAGGTGTGAGGGATGTGTGAGGGATATAGGCCAGCTTGTGGCAGACAGGGCACAGGGACTCAGCAGTGAGTGTGCATAAGCATGCCTCTATTCACCCACAGTGCCCACCCCAGCTAGATGCCTTCCTGACCCAACCACTCCCTGCCCCAGATGTTCACAGTCCTCCAACTCACAGCAAGTCCCTAGGGCCACAGTGGCCACCAGCAGCAGGCAAGTTGCCAGCAGACCCACAGGGATGCACCACCGATGGGACAAGCACCCTGCATGACACAACAGACAACAGACATCACCTGAAGAGCCGGAAAACCCCTGACAGCCCCCAGACTTCCTTCCTGGATACAGGCAGGAGAGTGGTGGCATGACAGCACAGATGGCATGGTGTGGGTAATAGGAATGGGAGGACCCCAAAATACCACCCACAACCTACACCAGAACCATCCTGGGTTTGCTGGATACTCACCTGGGTTGGGCTCTGCTCCATCCTCATCCTGCCCTGCCAGTGCTGGCTGCGTGTTCTCAAAGGGGCTCTCTGCCTCATTCATGCCAAAGGCTGTTGGAGGAAAGCAGGGGAGAGCAGCTGAGGCCATGGGGCTGGGCATGGCTGGGACAGCATGGCAGGGCCAGTGGGCTCTCACCTGCCTCCAGCGCCTGGCTGGCCATGCTCCGGCCTCCCATCACTTTGGCAAACCTCAGATCAGCATAAATCTGGGCCATGTGGGCAAATGCTGGGCAAGCCCTGAGCCTCGCTGGCTTCTGCTCCACCCTTGGGATGCCTTTCTGAGATGTCCTTATTCCCGGTGATTGCGCTGTCTCTTGGAGGTGCAAAGGAAAAGTGCAGCCAGCATCTGCAGAAGCAGAAGTTTGCTCTGCACTGTAGCAGATGGGAGTAGTGAGGCATGGCTGTGGGGACCAGCACCCTCTCATTGGTCCCAGAAACACCAGCCCATCCCCTCCCACACCCTAAAAGTGCTCATGGTTCCTCTAGGCACAGGGCAGGGTGAGGGCAGCACAGCCAGATGTCACAGCAGAGGCAGAGCAAAGGATAGACCCAAATATGTGGACTACAAGGCAGAGCAGGGCAATCCTGAATACCGGAGCAAATTGCTGTGTGACAGTTCCATGGAGGGCTGGAGGTATTCACAGATAGAGATTTCCTCTCCTAGCCTCTGAGAATGGGACTTTCCCCATGATGTATTTTGTTCCACTACCTCTCATCCCTTCTCTGGACCCCTCCAATGAAGACCCCAGCTTTGGCATTGCTCCAAAACAGCCCCAGAGAGTTACAAAACTCAGTGACATCCCCTTTGCCTTCCCTTCCCAAGATCACAACCCCAGGATTCACAACATCTTCTTGGTCCCTCCAGGCCCTCAGTGTCTCAGAGGTCTCTACTGAACTGCATCCAGAGAAGGGCAGGTTTCAGAAGGGATGTTCCCAAACACTTCCACTGCTTCACATTGCCTGCTACTGCCTCCCACTCCATTCCACTGCCTTGCCATTGCCTCCCATTGTCTTCCAGATGGACACATCCAAACACAGCCAGTCCCTGTGACAGCACTGGAGGTTCACAGTGGTGCTGATGGAGCAGTGTTACATAGCCACTGTCCATCATCTCTGCAAGAGCAAGGGAAGGTCTTCCTCAGTGGAGAAAGGTAAAAATCAAAGCCAGTTTCAAAGGGGACAGGAAGGAGATTTAGAAAGCTAGAAGTTGGGCAGCCTCTACTCAACCTCCTGGAAGAAAATGGAGCATATCTGCCTGGGCCTGCAAGGGCCCAGACCCAGAGAGGACATGCAGGAGGAAAGCCAGTGGTATTTATTGGGTGACTACCCAATGTACCTCCTACTGCTTGGAAGCACTAGCCTGGGGTCAAGGGGAAAGCAACAGGGCCATTTATTATGACCCTTCAGCATCTGGAATGTGGTTTTCCACAGCATACTTGGTAGCAGAATAGAGACATGTGGCCATGATGAGAAGTGAAAGCTCATGCTGCAATGTGGAAGTCTCTTTTGGGCATTAGGGCAGAGATGCTCAGATCCTGGAGCAGAGCACCAAGAAGAGGGAACCTGGATAGAGTCAGCAGCAGACCTCTCTGTTCCCAGCTGGAAGCCATACCTGCTTTCCCCTGCCCTAGGAAATTTGATGAATTCTCTGTAGGCCGAGCCCTACAGCTCTGCCCCCATGCTCCAGCCCCGAGCTGCACCGCCCCAGCGCCATCCCAGGGGACACTAAGCAGTTTTGGGGGAGGGGGGAAGGAAGCGAGATGGTGGTGCCTGGCCAATGGCAGGGCGCCGGTGCCGTGGCCGGACTTTCCCCTCCGTCGCACTTCAGCACACTTCTGCTTCTACAGAAACCAGCTGCAGTTTTCCTTCGAAGCGGAGCAGAGCCCGCAGGGCCATCGGGGCCGCCCGGGACATGGCCCAGAGTGTGGTGTATGCCGACCTGAAGTTTTCCGCGGGGCCCTCATCCACCGACCCCGACGACGATGACAGCCCCTACGAGAACGTGCCGCTGGGGCCGGTGGCAGCAGCGCCCAGCCCAGGTGCGAACGGGCAGCAGCCGCTGCCGCGGGGAGGCCCCGGCGCAGGACGGTGCCAGGGACCACGGGGTGATGCCTGCGGGTGCTCCTCTCTTGCAGGGCGCTGGACCCGGCGATGGCGCGTCCCCACAGCGCTGCTGGCCGCCAGCCTGCTCCTGCTGCTGCTGCTGCTGGTGGCCGTCGTGGCCCTGGGGGCTTGCCGTGAGTCGGTGTCTGCCGCGGGGTGGGGACCGCCGGGAGCGGGCGGCGCTCTGGGCGAGGGACTGGCTGCGGGGGGCTGTCAGGGCGGAGGCGTGCCTGGGCTGGGGGCCGGGGCCCTTGCCTGGCCACCACGAGCTGCCTCCCACTGCCTTTCCCGCTGCCTACCACTATCTCCCCGTATCTCCCCTAGTCTTTTCCACTGCCTTCCATTGACTTCCCACTGCCTCCCACCCCTTCCCATGGTCTTTCCCCTTCTTCCCGCTACTTGCCAATCCCTCCCACTGCCTCCCACTCCGTGTCACTGTCTCTTGGCTGCCTCTCAGTCTTCTCACTGCCGAGCCACTGCCATCTTACTGCCTTCCGCTGCTTCTCAATCCCTCCCACTGCCTCCCACTCTCTATGAATGCCTCCCATTTCTTCCCACTGTTTTCCCACTGCCTCCCGTTGCCAACCATTTCCTCCTACTGCCTTCTACTGCTTCCCTAGTTACCGCCTCCTAATCCCTCTGACTGCCTTCTCATCACTGCCTCCCATGCTCTCCCACTGACTTCCCACTGTCTTACATTGCCTTCCACTTCCTTCCACTTCCTCCCACTGCCTCACGTTGCCTCGCCATTTTATTCCCACCACCTCCTGCTGCCTTCCCTTTGCTTCCCACTGCTTCCCTTTTCCTTCCCATTTTCTTCCCGCTGCTTCCCATTGCCTCCCACCACCTTCCACAGCTTTCTTATTGATTCTCCTTTTCTTCCTACTGTCTCTCACTGCTTTCCAATGTCTCCCCTCCACTTGCCACCACCGGGGCTTCCATTCCCTTCCCACTAGCATCCCCAGGACAATCTCCACCCACAGCCAGATACTCTTATCCCTACTCTCACTTGCAAGAGGCATGCCTCAGGCAGGGTCTCATGCCCATGTCCATCTCACCCACCCTGTCTCCAGACTGGCAGGTCACCCGCAGCCTGCAGGACTCCTCCCATGAGCACATGGCTGAGCAGGGCCGCCTGTCACAGGAGCTGAGGGTGCGGGAGCAGAGTCTGGAGCAGACACAACTGGAGCTGGCATGGGCCAGAGAAGAGCTGCAGCGAGCGTGGCACAAGGGCAACATCAGCCAGCTGGAGCTGAAAAGCAGCAATGCTGAGCTGGGACATACCCAGCAGGAGCTGGCTGTATTGCAGAAGGAGATGCATGTGGTGCAGGGGAGGCTCAACAACAGTGAGAGGACTGTGAGCAGCCTGCTTGCCTGCGTGAACACAGGTAGCGTGTGACGGGGTTGGGGCACAGGTGATGTTGCTGCTGTGAAGATGCAGGGGCTGAACTCAGCCAGGCTGAGCTTCCCAAGCATCCATAGAAGGATGAGCCCCTGAGCTGTGCCTCTGCCCCCAGATTGCTGCCCCAGGGGCTGGGTACTCTACAGGAGCAAGTGTCTCTTCATCTCGGTGACAAACAAGACCTGGGAGCAGAGCCAGGAGGACTGTGAAGAGAGATTGGCTCGACTGATGGTCCAAGATGAGTGGGCACCACTGACAGTGCCGGTACAGAGCAGGGGGGTTGTGGTACCCCAGGAGGGTGGCGCTGGGCAGAGCCCCATGGGGCCAGCTGCAGCAGTCAGGGTGGCACCATGAGCCCCAGATTCCCATCCTGGCAGTCTGATGGGAGAAGCACAGCCAGCCCTGGGGCTCCTGGGCACCTGGCAAGTGCTGGTCATGAAGTAGGTGGTTGACAGCTTCTCTCCCCCCTAGTATTTTGTGTATGCGTCTAATGCACACTACTGGATTGGAGGAAGACCTTTTTATAGGGCAAGGAGATCTACACAGATGGACAACAAACATCCCGTGTAAGTGCAAGAGTCCTTGGCACAAGCACCTGCCCTTTTGCCATACTAGAGAGGTGCTGTTTTGCCCCTGTGACACCCTTCAGTAAAAGGGTTGATGGACTTCCATGACCCGTGCCCCAAGGGAGGGGGTTGAGGGTAGAGCCAAGCTGTGGGGTGCAATGCCAAATATCCAAGTGGCAGAGAAGAAGAGCAAGAGGAATGTGACACTTCCTAAGGGTGATCTCTGTGCCAGGTGCCTTGCCTGCCCCAGCAGCACTGGGATCTATGGGAAGTGGTGTCCATGGTGAGGAGGTTGTCACTGCTGCCCTGAGATGTGCCTTCTTTCCTAGGAAACGCCATATTACCTGCTGGTCACTAGTTAATGGGGAACTGTGGAGTAAGTGGTGTAACAATGCCTACCAGTGGATCTGCGAGAAATCCCCAAAGCTGAGCAGTGCATCTGAGACTTGACCTCTTTTTTGACCAAGGACTGACTGCTGCCACCTCCCTCCATTACTGGACTCGGGAACAGGACCTGGGTGTGCACCCTGAGATCCTCTCCCCGGTGCATGCTTTGCCTCAATTGTGTTGCAAAACTGCTGAGGGAAAGTGTCTCTATTTTAAAGCAAGGATTATGGAAAATAGCCCTTATTCCCCTCTACCACACTTATGCAAACACACATTATACTGCTTTGTACTGTGCCACTGCATGTCCCTGTGTGCCCTGGCCAATGCAGCTCTGACCCAGGTCTCCAGTGCCGAGCCCAGCTCTCACCTTCTTTGTTACCCCAAGGCTGCTGGGGTGCAGGATCTGCCATTTGCATATTTTTGGAGCTGGGGGATGACACACTGATGTCCTCAAACTGTCCATTTTGAGGAGACCTGTGGCCTTACAGCCTGTCCCTTCTCTCAGCATTCACAGCTCTCGTCCTGCCGTTTCTTCTGCCTTCATCACCTGCCCAGGGCTTTGTGCTGGGTCCTGCCTGGAAAGAGTGCTGACAGTGAGGCCATCAGCATGAGAAAATGCTGGGAAGCTCAGAGACCATATAGGAAGTGGGGGAGTGCTGGGGAGCTTTGAGAACATGGTGATGAATGAGGAAACTCTGAAACTGTGGGAGTAAAATGAGGCCAATGAAGAGCCCTAAGACCTTGGGAGGTCAATGTGGGAATCCTGAGACCATGGAAAGAAAGGGAGTGCAGTGGAACTGCAAATGAGGGTGGTCCTGAAGAAATGAAGGTGCACTGGTAAGACAGTGGGAGAGAGGAAGGAGCACTAGGGAGACTTGGGAACATAGGGAAAAGGGGAGACCCCTCCTACCAAGGAGGAAAGATACCTAAGAATGTGGTGGGACCTTATCTGCCAAAGGAGGGTGATGAGACACTTCAGTCCAGGACCCGGGTGGGGTGTGGGGGGAGTCCAGAAACAGCTCTGACCCTCCCTGTCTCAGTCAGTGTTTCTGCAGAGAGAGGAATGTGATGGCAACCATTTAGCTAAGCTGGACCTGAGACAGCCAGCACCCTTCATCACAAGTCCTGCCCAACCAACCCAGTGGCCTTCTACAATTGAGTGATTGCACCAGTGAAGGAGAGGGCTATGCGTGTCTTCTGTCTGGACTTCTGTAAAGCCTTCAACACAGTCCTCCTCTGAACTTGAGATAAATGGAATCAATGGGTGAACTGTTCAGTGGGCAGTGTTGGACAGCTGCATCCAGAAGAGAGTGGTCAATGGCTCAGTGTCCTCATGTGGACACTGGTGATAATGTTGGCCCTCAGGGATCCACCTTGGGACCAGTCTTATTTAGTACTTCTGTCAGCAATGTGAACAGTGGGATCAACTGCACCCTCAACCTGCAAGTTTGCAGATTACATCATGATGAGGTGGTTTGACACACGTGAAGACAGGATGCTATCCAGTGGGACCTGGACAAGCTTGAGGAGTGGCCCTTGGGAGCATCATGAGGTTTAACAAGGTGAAGTGCTGGGACAACCCCTGGTACCAGCCCAGGCTGGGCATGAACAGACCCAGAGCAGCCCTGCCCAGAAGGGCTTGGGGGTGCTGTGGGTGAGAGGCTGCACATGGCCCGGCCATGGCACTCACAGCCCAGAGAGCCAAACGTGTCCTGGGCTGCATCCAGAGCCCCGTGGGCAGCAGGGGAGGGAGGGGATTCTGCCCCTCTGCTCTGCTCTGCTGAGACCCACCTGGAGCACTGCATCCAGCCCTGGGCTCCCAGCACAGAGGGACAGGGACCTGCTGGAGTGAGCCCAGAGGAGGCCACCAAGATGATCAGAGGGATGTAGCACCTCTGCTGTGAGGAGAATTGGGATTGTTCAGCCTGGAGAAGAGAAGGCTTCAGGGAGAACTTACTGTGGCCTTCCAGTACGAAAAGGAGCTACAGGAAATCTGGAGAGAGACTTTACAGGAGGGCTTGTAGGAAAAACACAAGGGTGTGGAGTTGTGTTACACTGTATATCCCCTCATAATGGTTTGTCCCTCCATATCCCCCTCTCTGTATCCATTTGGTTCATCCCAGGTTTCCCATCAGTACCTGTATGTCCATCAAACCCCAAAATGCCTGACCCGTCCCCCTGTCTCCTCCCAGGTGATGTGTCCATCACCCCGTGACCCTTCCCCTTTGTCCAGAGCCTTCTGTCAGGGTCACCAGGTGACTGGACCCTGGCTTGGGGCTCCTCCCCTACCCCCTCCCCAGTGATCACTCTGAGCCCTTGCCCCAGAGAGCCACCCCCATGTCCTTCCACCATTGGCTGCCTGGGTTTTCCCACCCCCCCGTATATCTGGACGCTCTGGCAGAGAAAATCTGTCTCTGTCTCTGGATGTCCTTCGAGGACAGGTGTGGCCTGGACTACCTATAGGCTGTCATTAAACTTCGGAATTATTCCTGAGATGAAGAGCGCCTTTCTTTGCTTGTGGGATCAGCTCGCCTTTGGAATCTCGAGGGAGCTTCTCAGAGCCCCCCCGGGATCCAAGGAGAAGCTCCTTCTCTCTGCCCGACTCGCCCAGCTGGCCGGGGATTTGAGGGTGAGATGCAGCAGGTTTGGCGCCTGACCGTGGGGCTTGAAAAGCCTTTTTCTGGCCCGTGAGTGGAGATACCCAAGGTCTGAGGACCCTGGACTTACTCTCTGGACGTTAAGCCACCTTCGGTCTTTTGTTGGGGGGACTCCTATTTGGGGGCTTTTTCTTCTTCTTGGAAGGCTGTCCTTTCTATCCTCTCCTCCCTGTTCTGGGCTCTGGGGGCAGAGAGGGTAGAAAAGACACAAATGGGACAGAATTGCAGACTGCGACACGTCAGCTGTAGGAGAGTTGATAATATCTTAAGAGAAGCCCTTCACATCCACACATTTCGTCGACTTTCAGTCACGTCAGGCTCCTCTCCTGTAGGTTTCCCCTTTAGCTTTTGTAAAGCTCCCCATTCCCTTTTCCCCACAGACTTTCCTAAACTCTCTCCCTTGAGGATGGCAGCATACGAGCCGCCCCAAGCGCCCTGCCAGACCCTGTTACTCTCCCTTGGGAGTGGCATTGGCCACCCCGGGCGAGATGCAGCGTGCCCGGCACCCCCTCCTAAGATGGCTCTGGCCACGCCACTTGGAACCCGTTTTCCTGCCTTGATCCTTCTCTTCCACCCTGAGTTTTCCTGCCAGCCCCAGCCCTCCCTCTAAGGCCCTGCACCATCCTGCAGTGAGGCCAGTCCCTATTGTGGGGAGGCGGGGTTGGATCAATGCCCCAGTCCTTCTTCTGACTCTCCCTATGGGGGGAAGGATTGCCGGGGGCACCTCTCATCAGAGGACCTTTTTTCTTAGGAGATCAACCCTGTTTTTGGGGGGGACCTCCTTCGGAGGAAGGTGAAGCCAGAAACCTGGAGCACGAATCCACCGTTTTGTTTTCCCCCTAAAATGGTGGTGCCCAGATCCACCCCTTACCAAATCCCCTTTTTAATCATGACAATCATTAATCAAGTGATTGTCTGATTCCCCTATCCCATCCCTTAAGTGTACCTTACCCAAAGTTCCCTTTTTATTTCAATGCAAGCCTTTTTTTCTACTTTTAATCCTTCTAAAATAATTGTTTTGATTGAGTTATATTTTATAGAAAGAAAGGTCATCCTCTTTGATTATGGTTCATAATGCTGTGCCCACTTCGCAATCAAACAATCAAATCAGAGAAGCCACATCGCTGCTTGCTGCTCCAGCTCTGCAAGGATTTAAACACCACAAGCGTTGCAACAGATGAAGCCATGAATCCTGCTTGTACCTCTGATCTGGAAGAATTTGTTTGGGACAATTTTACATGTTTTGTTTTAAGTTTTAAAGTGAAGAAAAATTTTACCCCATGTATTGTAATTAAGACTGAGTTATCCTTGTCTGTTATTTTTCAATTTATGACCTTTTAATAGTTTGTAATATTACTATATGACTTTTATTAATTTGTTTAAACATCACAACTCTCTTTCTTTTTGGAAAAAAAAAAAAAGAGTGAGCTGCAAAGGCGGGGTTTTTCTCTCTTGTTTAATGCCTGCTTGTTACCCTCCCCGCCCCCCACCCCCCGTTTCCCTGATCCCTTTCTCCCGTACCTGGCTGCCGTGTTTCCCGGGCTTTTCCCTGCCCCTCCCACTTCCGGGTTTCCCCCCCGGCCCGTTCCCTGCTTCCTCCGAGATTCGGGTATAAAATCTGTGTTCGCCCGTCCCGAGCCAGCTTGGGAGCCATGCCGGAATAAAACCACCCTGTTCCCCTCCCAAGTCCCGTGTCGCTTTTGTCCGTCCTTGCGCCTGCCAAAGGGGGAACGGCTGAACTTCCCCTCCTCTCCTGCCGCTAAATCTCCCGCCGCTCGGGGGGGAGGGAAAGTGGGTGCAACACAAGGGGAAATGGCTTCAGACTAAGAGGGCATCTTCTAGAAGAGCTTCCACAGAAGGAGGCTGGTGGAGTCAGCCCAATGGCATGGCAAGGCTGGGACTGGATTGCAGGTCCCTTACAGTCCCTTAAATGCTATCATGCAAAACAAAGACTTGTCATGTGTGTTTTCCTGGAGGGTCCAGACATGCTCTCTGCCCCTAAAGCCCTGAGCTCCAGCCCCCACTGCCCACAGTGTCACAGTTGCCACCGCAAGGACACAGTGCAGACTCCATCCAGCCTCCGGTCCATGGTTTCCCTAGGCTGGTTCAGCATGGCTGCTTACTTGCCCAGCTTGATGTGTGGTTTCTCCTTTCTTCCCAGCTGCAGGGTTTGCACTTTTACCCACTCTAGTATCAGCAGGCTCCCATCAAGACATTTCTCCAGGCCTCTGTACTCCAGTCCTACCCTCTCTGTACCCCAGTCCTGTAATGTATAAACTGGCTTGTTACTGCCCCCCAGCTGCCTGAGGCCACCCCCTACCCTCCATCCAGTGCATTGATGAAGGCTCCAAGCACAAACCCCAGGATCAACCTTTCAGCGATTGCCAGGGGAACAAGGGTGTTACTGACACCCACAGCAGGCCTCACACCGTTCAGGTTTTCCAACCACACTCTTCTCCTCTTCTCCTGACCTCATATATCCCCACTTTGCCAGTGAGGAGACCATGGAAAACCATGACCCAGACCTCAAAGGTTCCCCCATTGCTCTCCCCTTATCCACAGTCCATTGTTCCCACATCAGGGAACATCAGGCAGGTCTGACAAATAATAAATCCTTGATAAATCCTGCCTGGCTTTCCCTGTACTGGATGGTCACAAACCAAGGAGGTGTGCTACATCTTCTTCCTGGTATCAAGGCAGGACAACAAAGCTCAGCTCCAGACAGGTGATGGAGGGATAAGAAAGGGCAAGACAGGAGCCAGCAGCAAATAGTGGCAGAGGCAAGGGCAGCCAGGAAAACCATCTTATTACCTACCTTCACCAAACCACCCCCAGTGGAAGGCAGCAGAGGTGAGCTGGAAGGTTGGTGTTGAGGAATACCTCTGCACCAGGCAGCTGGGCCTGCACAGTGCAGCTAGAGATGCAGATGGAAAAGCAGATTGAACTCAGGGTGGGAGCCCAAGGCAAGGGGCTTTGAACTGCCAACCTTTGGGATAGCAAAGGGAAAGAAGATGAGTGGTGCCAGACAGATACATGGGCACTGAGAGACACAGCAGGAGCTAGGAATTGCTGACCTTTTGGATAATGAAGGAGAGAGGTGATGAAGGCAAGGTGGATGGACAGTCAGGGGGCAAGGGAAGAGAGGAGGAGGGGCAAGGCTTGAGCACAAGCACAGGGAATAAAAGCCCAGGTGCTCCTTTGTTAGGCATCCCTCCTCAGAGGAACCATCGCAAGCTGTTTCTGTGTTACTGTGCTGTGAATAAATGGCTTTGTGGAATGAGACATCTGTGACTCTTCCTGGTCAACCCCCATGGTACCTCTGCCATCACCCATGCTCACCCTCTGCTGGGGCATCCCTGTGGCAGTGAATGCAGCTGGGATCTCACCCAGGCTGGCCACTGTCAGCACCTGCCCCAGCAGCAGGTTCTTGTAGTGAATGTCATCTTCACTGGAGTCTGCAGGACACATGGGGGCAGCAAGCAGGGGCCTCAGCAAACTGCAGGTCAGTGTAGGCCCCTCTCCGGGCCATGCAGGCAGCGCAGCAGCAGTGCAGGAACCCAGTCCTGTCCTTTTCCATTGTGGTCAAGTGGCAGAGTGTGGCTAAGACCGTACTGTGTGGAGACACATCTTCATATGCAGAAAAGCAGAAGTAGTTGCTTTATTTGCAAAAAGTGGTGTTTTTTTTCCTGCATATGCTCTCATTTTAAGGGGTGGGGGGTGAATGAGCTCCCTTCTGCTCAGCATCCTCTGCGTTCAGGTCCTCAGGTTGTGAAGATCCCAAGCCCATGGATGCAGGCCACAGCAGGGCTAGCCTTCCCCATGCATCACCTTCCACCGCCCAGTCCTGCTCAGGCTGACAGGATGCACTGGCTGTGGGGGCTTGGTTTTCACATGTGCTGGGAGTCCCAGAGAGGTCTGTGCCAGAGGAGCAGGCTGCTGGAACAACCAAGTGGTCTATACCAAAATCAGAACAGCCTCTGGGACCAAACAACTACAAATCAAGCCCTAGCAGGACTTTTAGGCTCTCACACATCACCCAGCCTCAAAACAAAGTGAGAGTGTTTGCTGGAATCTCCTCAGACTGAGCAGGCACCAGCAAATAAGCTGCTGCCCAGCAAGTTCTCCATGGGAATGCAGCAGCAAAGGGTCACCTCTCAGCAGCATGTCTCAAGAAGCAAAAGCCACAGGCAACCACCACGATCAGAAAGCCCAGAGCTTTCATGGGATCTGTGCCAGCCTGCACAGGAGCTGCTGCTGAACGCTGCCTTAGTGCCATGGGCATGCTTGGATTCCTGCTGGCTCCTGGCCACAGGATGCAATTTCCCACTTTGGAGTGATGCAGCTGAGTCTGAGAGCTGAAGGATGCATCTCCATCTTATCACCCCCACACCCCAAAGCCGGCTGCAGTTATTGGCAGGATTTATAGGCAAAGTGCAGAGTTCTGGAGAGTAAAGAGGCCTGGGCCAGGAGGCAGCGGAGCCTGGGAATGCTCATGCACTGGGGTCAGGCTAGGAACAGGGTGGTGGCACAGGCTGGTGGTCACCATGGCCATCAGGGCCTCACACAGCTGTAGGTGGTGTTTCCCCAGAGGAAGGCAGGAGGCGAGTACTGGAGCCACTGCACGGTGGCTGCACTCTGCTTGCAGACCCATCTGAGTGCTTCTGTGCATGCACCACCTAAAAGTCCCAAGCCTGACACCCTGCCACACGCCTGGAAAGACCGGGTGTAGCGCTGGACAAGGAAGATCCTGCAAGGGAGAGAGTGGGCTGAGATCGGATGGGCAGGAAGAACTGAGGCTGTCCCATCAGCAGCTCCTGCAGCCAGGGACCAGACACTGCAAAGGGATGCTGTGGGGGAAAAGTTTGCCCTCCCCATGGAGCACAGTCTCCTGCCAGCCTTCTCCCAATTAGGTCATACGCCCTGATGCCCCCAGCCCCATCCCTTATGATGTACCCCAAATTCAGTACTAGCAGGGCTCAGCACTGACCAAACTGGGAGCCTGCTTTTGCAGGATCACCTACAGCCCCTCACCCAGGCAGAGTGTGGGCGCCAGGGTCAGATGCACCCTGCTAAAAATGCCCCTTCCCTAAAATGCCTCAATGCAGTCCCGTGAAGAAAAGAGGTGGCCAAAATATGGATCACATCCCTGCATGCCTGTCCCCATCACCACCCCAAGCCCTGATGATAGACCTTCAGCACACCTAACTGAGAACAAGCTGATAGCCTCACCTGTCCAGTGTGGTGCCATCCAGCCACTTCCACTCAGACTTGAAGCCATCCTGCTTCAGCCCCACATGAAAGGCATCCATATTAGCTGTGCGTACCAGGAAAGCCTAGCATAGGAGAGGACCCACATGAGTCCCCTGGGGGGACATCCAGCCCAGCCACACAATTAGTGACAGGGCTGCGCTGTATGGGCACAGCATTTCCAGCTCCCTGCCTGGCGGCTTTGTGAGGCTTTGGGCACATGGGCCAGGAAGCTGAGACAATGCTGTGCATGGGTGACTGCTGAGGGACTGCGAGGTGGCCACCAGGACAGCCCAATGCTCACAGGGAGTTGGACAGGCCAGGCTGGGTGCACTCACCAGGGTGGTGTTGGCTTGGATGGTGACCAGCTGTGCCCCTCTGGAGCAGCAGTCCTCTCTGCTCTGCTCCCAGTTCTTTTTGGCAGAGGAAAAGTAGTAGCACTGCCCTGCATCCCAGAGCCAGCCAACCGGGCAAAACTGGCATTGCCCTACACACCAGAAACACAGCGGGTGGGATGGAGCATCCTGCAGGGGCTGCCACCAGCCCCCCGCCCAAGGGTCAAGAGAGTGACAGGGGTCAGTCAGGGCACCAACCAACCCATCGTGCTCGTATGTCTGCCCCACAGAGACCACTCTGCATTTGCCCTCATTTGCAAGCCCAGCTACAACTTTCCAGTCCCAGAGCCCTGGGAAGAGGGGCTAGTTACAGGAGCATGCCAGCATTGAGCAGGGCAGGGAACTGCAGGTTTGGGGACGTGATACAAAGACAATTTCCAAAGTGCTGGGAACTCAGATAAGGTTTTAGCTGCATCAGAAGCTGATGTCATCTGGCACAGGAATGCTGGTGGCATCCACGAGCCTGATGCTGGTGGTGTGTGCCCAGGTGGTTGTGAGCTGTCTGGGGTCATCTCTTCTAAAGGGGTCCCAGCAGTTCAGCCTATTCAGCAGTGCTAGAGCAGCTCCTTACACCACAAGCCAGGGGACAGGCAGTAAAGCTGAAGGAATGTGTAAGGATAGAGCTCAGGGAAACATCCTTGAGTACTGACAGATCCTGCTGCTTGAAAGAGGTAGTAAGGCCCTCTCCAAACCTTACCCAGGAGCCCACCAGGCTCTCTTACCTTCCAGTGTCTGTTTCCCGTAGCTGGGGCTCTCCTCCGTTCTCCAGAGACCATCTGTGCAGCTTGTTTGCTGTTGCACTAAATCTATAGAAAAAGAGCACAGGTGTGTCCCAGCAACTCTGGGCTCCTGCTCCCAGCAGCACCGAGTGTTCTCTCCCACAGGACAGCCTCATGGCTGTGGGTGAGGTGTCCCTGCTTTAGGTATACCAAGCTTGCCAAGGTCCTTGCAGATTTTGCTGTGCTTGGGAGCCCTTCATGCAACAGGCTTTCGGGGAAAGTGCTGCTCTCCTTCAGTATCAGTTTCAGTGCCTTCCCTCCTGCCTTTCTTTCACTGCCATCTGATGGAGTGGCTTTCCCCAAGCCCACACTGTTGCCCCAGCTTCCTTTTCCAGCTATGTAGGTGGTGTCTTGCTTCATCAGTTTTCCTGCTTTTGCCAGAACCCATGATGCCCACAGCCCCAAGAAGCACCCAGCTTCATGGGGAAGCTGCAGCTCAGGCTGTCAGTACACAAGTGCTGTGGTGCCAGGCCTGACCCCATGACCCCCTCTGCAGAGATCTGGGCACTGGATGGCTGGTACTTACAGTGGAAACTCAGGCTGACAAGGATGATCTGTGCCAGCAGGAGTGTCAGGGAGAGGAGACCCAGGCTGAAGGCTGCCCAGCACCAGGGCAGACGCGCTCGCTGCCGAGGAGCTGAGAAAAGGAGTTAATATAGATGGGGGTTGTTGGGGGAGGAGGGGGTAGTTTGGAGGGAGCAGTGGGGAACCTTAAGCCAGGAAATGTCTGTGAATCCCAGGTGGGATGTCAGGAGGCAGTGGGGGAGCCTGGGAAAAGTAAGAAAGAGCCCGTTTGCAGCAGATTGATTGTCCTTGAAGGTATCTCCCTGCACTAAATGCTTGGTGGGGAGAGGAGAGTAGAAGTGTCTGCTGTGGCATGGGGGTGCAGTGGACATTCCCTGCCCTTGAACCCCTCCTGCCCCCACCCTGAGAGCAGGCAGTCTGCAACAGGGCTGGAGAGGAGCTGTTTGAGAGAGGATAAAAAGGAGGGAGCAGGACTGGGAGGACATTTCTGGGGAAGGCAAGGGGCTAAAGGAGGGTAGGGAACCCATTGAGAGAGTTGGGGGGCCATTACCTGGTGTGGGGGGAAAGCGCAGGTCAGCATACATGACACCCTCTTCCATCCCTTCCTTGTTCTCCTGCTCTGCAGCCCTCAGGGGCAGTGACAGCCCCTTTCCAGCCCAGCTTCTCAGACGGCTGATGCAAAATGGAAAGTGTCACTTCCTGGTGGGGTCCCCAGAGGCACCACCTGGCACAAAACGCAGGGGGCTTGTGGGACTGACAGACACTTGGGGCGAGGGGCAGCCCTGTTGAGGCCAGCATCCCGGCATCCCAGCAGGACGGAACCACACACTCCTGGCTTTGGGGCAGCAAGCAGTGGGAATGGCTGCTGGCTCAAACATGCAGCCAGGGCTGGGCTAGACAGCTACATCATGGAATTGTAAAGGACCTTAAAGGTCATCTAGTTCCAAGCCCCTTGCCAAGGACAGGGACACCCTCCACTACACCACGCTGTTCAGAGCCCCATCCAACATGACTTTGAACACTTCCAGGGATGGGGCATTGACAGCTTCCCTGGACAACCTGTGCCAGTGCCTCACCACCTTCACAATAATTTATTCCTAACACAGGAAAAGTCATATGGGAAGCAGCTGAGGTCACTTTGTTTGCTCAAGCCTGAAGAAAAGGGGATTGTGGGGAGACCTCATCACAGTCTGCAAGAGGAAGCAGAAGGGCAGACACTGATCTCTTCTCTCTGGTGACCAGTGACAGGTGTCTGGAAAGGTTTAGGTAAAATATTAGAGAAAGGTTTCTCACCCAGAGCGTGGCTGGGCACTGGAACAGGCTCCCCAGAGAAGTGATCACAGCGCCAAGCCTGACAGAGCTCAGGAAGTATTTGGACAATGTTCTCAGGCACACAGGGGGATTGTTGGGGGTGTCCTGTGCAAGGAGCTGGACCAGTGGGTCCCTTCCAGCTCAGGAAAGTCTGTGATTCTGTGATGAATATCAAAGTTAAACCTGCCCTCTGACAGTTTGAAGCCATTCCTCCTCCTATCACTACACGCCCTTGCAAAAAGTCCCTCTCCATCTCTCTTTAGTCCTTCTGGTATTGGAAAGCTGCTTAAGGTATCCCGAGAACCTTCTCCAGGTTCAACAAGTGTGGCTCTCTCGGTCGGATCTGCCCTAGGGACTGCAAGGAAAGACTGGGTATCCTTGAGGCACAGGGCACATTCCCTTGCCCCTCTCTCCATGGAGCAAGGCCACAGGGTGTTTGCTTACAAGCTCCCTTTTCTCTCTCTCTCTTTTTTTTTTTTTTTTTTTTTTTTTTTTTTTTTTTTTTTTTTTTTTTGCCTGGGGCTACAGCTGCATCTCAGACCTGGAAAATGGGGGGTTGGAGTGCTCCTTCCCAGCCTCCAGGCCTGCCGTGATGGCCATCCCTGCCGTGACGTCGTAAGGGGTAGCGGCAGAGTGCCCCCGGAGCCCGGGAAGCCTGCGGGCAGACAACGACCCCGCTCCGAGCTGGCGGCTTTCGCTTCGGGAGGCTGTCTCGTCCAGGACTACGTTTCCCAGCGGCTCCTCCCAGGGCTGCACATGCTCGATGCTGCTCCCGGCGCCTCCCGCCAGCTCCCGGCGCGGCGCCGGTGCGGCGTAAGGGCGGTCGGTGCGCCTGCCGGTGTGACCGGCGGCGCGGCGCTGCTCGGCGCGGATCCCGGGGCAGCCACCCGGCCGGCTCCCGGCGCTGTTCCCGGAGCGCCTCCCGGTGCCGCCCCCGGCGGGGCATCCTCCCGGCGCGCCTCGGGAGCGCACGGCCGAGCCCCGCCGCCGGCCCAGGCCCGAGCGATCCCGGGCACCCCCTGCTCGGGCCGGCAGCATGCCCCGCGGGCGAGCCTGGACGCAGGCGGAGGTCAGCAGCCTCCTGTCGCTGGTGGAGGGCTCGGGGGAGGCCGCACTGCTCATGGCCTCCACGTCGCGACCCAACGAGGCGCTCTGGCGGGAGATCTCCGGGGGTCTGGCGGAGGCCGGCTACGGGAGCAGCGTGGCCCAGTGCCGCTCCAAGTGGAAGGCGCTCAAGCAGGCTTTCCACTCGGAGCGGGAGACGCGCCGCAAGGCAGGACGTCACTCGCCCCGGCTGCCGCCGCACTACCGAGCCATGAAGGCTATCTGGAAGGCGGCCGGGCGGCCCGTGTTTGGTGAACGGAGGCTGCCAGGTGGGTGCCGGGGACGGGCTTGTGGGCTTAGCAGGGTGGCTGGACGTGGGGGTGCTGGCGGAGCACCGGTGCTGCGTGGATACCCAGGGTCTGTTGATCGTCTTTCTCTTCCCCTAGGTGTGGTGAAGCTGCCCTCCAGAAAGCGCAGGTCAGCCCTTGCCACACGCTCTCCATTCTCACCAAAGACACCAGGTATCCGTGGGCTCAGGCAGCTGGAGTCGGGCTTGTCCTGGCTGCGAGGAGGCGGACATCCCTCTTCCCCCAGTTACTGAAGCTCTTTTCTGCACCCCTTCACCTCCTTCTGCAGAGCACAACGTTGGCGAGGACACCTTCAGCACACTGCTGTCACACATGCTGCAGTGTGCGAAGGACCAGCCAGAGAGTCGTAAGTACTGAGCTGCCCTGCTGCACAGAGCTGCATGGCCACGGCTCCAGCCCAAGCCCATGCCAGCGTGATAGGAGTGGGAGGCTAAGAGGATCAGGGGATCCATCACATGTCCCTCAGCAGGGATGGTCAACGATGGGTGTGTTTGGACTTGTCTCCGCTGGCTTTGGCTCCAAACCAGCCCCAGAGCATGTGGGGATGGGGATGGCTGGGATAGGCCAGGAGGGGGTCCCAGCCTGAGGGAATGGAAAGGCTGCTGGCTGCCCTATGGCAGATCATGAGGCAAGAGCTTTGGAAGAGGCAGTGGCCCAGATACAGCACAGGGATCTTGTGGCTGTTAGCATTGCAGGGCATGTGACTCCCTTCCCTTCAGCAGTTCCTGGCTCCTCACTTGCCCAGTAACACCATAAAGCTTCAGATGAGTTTGGGCTGTGTGTGAGGGCCAGAGCTGCCTGCAGCTCCCCTGCCCATTAGCCCACCTACATGTGTATCCTGCACACCCCTCACTGCTCACACTCCTAGGGATTTGGCACTGAGGTGATGCAGGATGCCTCCCTGAGTCTGGTTTGCATGGGCGCCCCGGCCATCTTCCCACACTGGGTAACTACCTTCTGTCTCCCCAAATTCCCCCTGCAGTTTCAAGTGGATGTGGGATTCTCCTTCTCTTCCAGTCCTAGTCTGTTGTGTAGCGTTGCTGCGTGCTGCTCCGCCGCTGCTGCCTTCCAGCCCAGAGGTGGCTGCATTGCAGTGGTGGGTGAGTGACTCCTGCTTTTGTACCTAGCTCTGAAGTGCTTTGGGGCCCTGCAGGGCGCTCTGGAGCTCTGGCTAGGGCATGTCAGGCTGAGGGGCTGGCTGGGGTAAGCCGGGCAGACCCCAGGCTGGTGATTCACCAGCAGGTCCCTTCAGAAGGCATATCTCTCCTCTCTGCTTTCTCCCAGCAGCTAGTGGGGAACACATTGCTGGAGTGCCACCCACACCCCCTGCCATGCCACGTAAGGCTTTCCTTGCCCTGCTCAGCCCAGTACACCCTCTCAGCCCCACAAGCAGGGTCTGGTATGGTTCTCGTTGCAGACACCGGCTGCTTCTTCTCTTCCCCTCTCCCTCCTGGGTGAATACCATGCCCTGGCTACCGTCCTTGTGTGCCCTGGGGCAAGAGTTAGCTGCAGCTCACAGGCTGTGTCTGCTCTCCTTCCAGGCTGTCAGACTGACCTGAAGCAGGAAGGAGCTGAGGGAAAGGCCAGTAAGTGTCTGCAGCTTTGTGTGAGTCCTTGTGCTCCAGGGCACAGCTCCATCCTGTCCATCCATCCTGGGATCATGAGCTCCCAGAGGCATTGCCCTCCCAGGGCTCTCTGTTGTAGTCAGGCTAAATCTGGGGCTTGGGTGTCTCCATCATTCTTGTTGTTTGCTCCATGCCAAGCTTTTGTAACAGGTTTTCCTGGTGAGACATCCCTGGGGATGGGAAGAACATACGAAGTGCTGCCATTGGCTGCTGCAGCCATAGGCTCCCATGAGACAGCAGCCATGAGTGAGCAGCCAGCAGCAGGTGAAGATGCATCAGACACAAGCCTGCATGGTAGGTGCTCCCTGCAGCTTCCTGGCAGCCTCATGGGGAAGTCTCAGAGCCATGGTGAGGTGCCACTGACCCCTCTCTCATTGCAGGGTCTGGTGTGGCAGGCTTGCTCCAGAATGTGCAGCAACTACTGGTGCAGATCCTGCAGACATCACGGCAGCAGCAGGCACTACTGGAGAGCTTGGCCAGCGACACAGTCTCCCACCTCCACCGTATCTCCCACAGCCTTGTGCAGGTGGGCGAGACCCTGCACCAACTCCTGCTCCAACCACATCCTCACCCTATTGGCCACTATGTCCCCCACATGCCCCTTTTTGAGGGTGGCTCCAGAGTACCCTGCTCCTCTGGTGCTCCCCACATTTCCCCAGACCACAAAGAGGAGCCTCAGCTGTCCCCTGATGCCAGGTGCATCCCACCCTAAGTGCCACCATCACTGGCCCCACGAGCAACAGCTTTGCTATAGAGCTTGGCACAAATCTTTATGTCAGAGGTTCCAGATATTTTGAAAGTTTATACTAGAGAGACATTTTGATGAAATTAAAAATAGCTTTTCTACCAGTGATGGCAACTGACCAATTCTTTCCTCCTCTCTGGGGAATGTTCCCCTTCTCACTTTCGAGATGAGCATGAGGGGAACTCGGCTATTTACAGACTTAGAGAAACTCCCAACCCACACAGCAATGGGCAGATGTACTTTTCCTACCCTTTACAGCAGCACCTGTGGTGGTCATCACACCTTCTTGGGAGATGTGCTGCTGGGCTGTGGAGCAGAGCAGGGCCACTGCCAGGAGTAGAGGCCAGGAAGCCCAGGCTGCATCTTTCTCCAAGGGAAGAGGCTGAGGTGGATGATGCTGCAGCGTGTGCCGCAGGCACAGTCCCTTAGTGTCCAGGTCCTTGGCAGGGATCTTCCAGGGGACAATCTGGGACTTTCACACCCAGTACTGTGGGCTTGCCACACGCCCTGGTGAGGCCCTTGTGCTCCATGAGGGATCCTCCTGCTTCAGTACATGGATCATCATCAGGTAACAGTATCTGCAGAAATACCATGGCATGTGCCTAGAGAAGAGACCTCTGACTTGCCTGGGCCCCACCGCCTTCACCAGTTTGTGCACATCCTCTGTGGGGATGGGGCAATGCGCTGTCCACCTCCAGAATCTCTGCTACATCCAGGGAGTAGTGTACATCGTGTAGACATCATGAAAGTGGTCCTGCCATGCCAGAAGTCACGTGTTGGAGGTCTGGCAGGTGGTCTGAAGAGCAGGAAGATGGTGTAGAGGCCAGTCCATGCCAGATCAAACCCAGCCAGGAAGATGGGCAAGCAGTCCATGTTGAAGCAGTTGTGTCTTCCTGTCTTGAGGATGTGTGGATGATGAATCCACTGCCTGGATACCATACATGACCTTCAGGGTGAGGTTGCAGTACATGTCCCTGTAGTTCCCCAGCTAGATGTCCCTGAACTCCTGCCTTTTCAACTGCACACCCTGGCCTGTTGCCTGCCCCATCATCTTCCAACAGTTTGCCTGGGTGCCCCACATCTTCCAGGTGCATACACCAGCTGACTGGAGCACCCCACATGTGGCCAAGCTGTGAAGAGGGACCAGGGGCAGGGTCAGAGGGCCCAACAGCAAAGTGGCAGGGGAACAGCAGGTATCACAGCAGCAGTGAGCAGCAACATCACCGCCCAGACATCACCTAGCAGGGGAGAAACATGGACAGGTAGTGCTGGGAAGGCTCCTGACCCCCCTGGCACTGTCCCTCATCCCATACCAGCTGTGCACTCTGGGTGGGAGAGAAAGGTATGCCACAGAGGCACACAGGTGTTGTGATGCAGTGGGGAGGGAGCTGGGGTCTGTGGGAGCTGCTGGGAGCAGGGCCAGCCCTGGTGGGCATGGTGCTCCCACCACTGTGTACAAAACATCCTCTGTGCTCCCAAGCACGAGCAGAAACCACCTGTCTGCTGACCATCAGCTCTGGCCCCAGGCTTCACAGCGATGGGGCCACTGCCTGCAGACATCTCTGCCACGGATTTCTCTTCCTGGGACCTATCAGGGCAGGCAAAGAGAAAGGTGGGATCTCCTTTCCTGAGCCCTGCTGCTTGCGCAAGTTGCAATGGCTGGGCTGTGGTTGTCCATGCTCCACACTGACTTTGCTGCGTTCACCATCATTCCACTGATTGCCCTGTAGTGCTCCCATCATCCCACCACATTCCCAACCCTCTGCCTTGCTCCCTGCCGTTCTGCCATGCTCCTCACTTGAGTCTACACCTCCTCCTTCCAGCCCTGGGGCACCACACTACCAACCCTTCAGCTCTGGGGTGCTGGGGCAGTGGGTGAGCTGTCCCCTCCCCATTTTAGGAGGTGAAAGGGAGTGAGGGGTGCTCTGAGATGGGGGTCCAGGAGGGGGCTGGCTGCTGAGGAGGGTGGTGTTGCAGCAAGGACTGAGCATGGGGAATGAGGGGGGTGTCCTGGGGGCTGCAGGTCAGGGGGGCATGGGATAGCACCGGAGGTACAAGTGGGTCATAGCAATGTGGGAACCGGGGGTTTCAACGGGATGGTGTGCGGCGGGTGCAGTGAGAGGTGCAGGAGTCACCGTGAGGGGTGCAGGGGGTCACAGTGAGGGGGGCAGTGGGGGTCACAGTACGGTGCAGGGGGTGGCAGTGAACGGCGCAGAGGGTGCAGTGAAAGGCGCAGGGGGTTGCAGTGAAGTGCAGTGAATGTCTCCGGAGGCTGCCGGGGCTGCACAGCGGCGCGCTGAGGGCGCAAGGACCGCGGCCTCCGCCGCGCAGCTCCCCGCCTTCCCGTGCGGGGCGTGGTCTTTAAGGAGTGACAGCTCAGCGACCAATAGAAACTCAGAAATTAGGGGTGGGCGTGTCTTCCTGGGCACACCGCCCAATCGCAGAGGCGGGGCGGGACAGAGGAGGCGTGGCTCCATGACGAGACGGGCGGGTCCGGAGCGCGGCCCTCAGGGCTGGGCACCGCCGCCCCCGCACGGCGTCCCCCGTGCCAGGGCTGACCCACCGCCTCCTGCGGTCCCTGCGGTCCCTGCCCCCTGCGGACGGGGGGCTGCTGGGCAGGCGTGGGGTGTCCTGCCCGGGCCAGGCTGTGGCACTCGCACGGCGCCCCGTGCTCCAGCCTCTGCCCGCCAAGCATCCCATGCCCCAGGCTTCCCGTGACCCCTGCTGGGGCTGGGGCTGGACTGCTCCTGCTGGGACTCAGGGCGGTGCCAGAGGGGCGGTGGGACAGGGCTGGACCCCAGTTTCTTCCCAGCGAACCCCGAGTCCTGGGATGCAGTGCAGGTGGCCGTTCCAGCAGGCGTAACGGGCTGGCACAAGGGGACGCAGGTGTGGAAGGCTCTGAGGGAGACACAGCCGTTGCCTTTCCTGCGGGTCTCCGTCACAAGCCCTTCCTGCTGAGACCCTCTCCCTCCAGACACCTGCAATGGGTCTGCACTTGCAGGGCTGGAGTGACAGCCAGGAGAACACAGGGGGGAAAAAGGGTGGCCTTCTTCTGGGGCATGCACGATCTTCTCCAGGCTAGAAGTACGAGTGAAAGCATCAGCATGTCTCAGCAGGATTTAAGTGTGGCCGTGGGCCTTGAGGATGCTGCTCTGGTCAGCCTGGGCATACAACTCCTTCTGCCTCTGCCACACACAACAGCTTGCAACAGGGCAGCTGAAACAAAGCAGCCAACTGCCAGGGCAGCTAGAATGGATCCCTGGGGTAGTGGAGGATTAGGGGGAGGATTTTTTCCTTGTTTTTAACCCATTCTAGAACAAGTCAAAGCTGTACCACTCTCCTGATCGTCTCCCTCCTGCATGGCCTGCCCCACGCCCAGAGCCTATGTTTAATGTCTAGAAGAATTGAAACAATAATAAAGTTGCTCCCTGCCAGTGGCAGCAACCTCTTTGCCCCTGTACCTCACTCCCAGCCAGCCCTGTAACCTGGACGTGATGCTCTGTGCCCAGTTGAGCCCAGTCCCATCTCACAAACCTGGAGGACAGCTACTGTGACCCAAATGACTGCCGTGAGAGCACCTTTGGGCTGTGTCTGTGGTTGGCTGCTAACAGTTGAATGTTGAGTCCTGTGTCTTCCCCACTGTGTCAGCCACTTCTTCCTGTCCCAAAGAGTGCCCCAAGGCCTGGGGTGATCTGGTGAGGGGTACACAAAACTCCTGGCCACAGCTCATGCTGCAGCCCAGCTCCAAATGGCCATCCTGCCAAAAGCCCCTCGCCACAGCAAAAGCATGAGGTATTGGCATTAGGAACAGAACATGGCTCTTGAGCCTTATGAAATCCTTCTCATAATCTCCAAATATTGGAGGAGAGGTTTAACATGGTGGGTGTGACTCCCACCAGCACCCTGTGCACACACTACCCCTGCGTCCTCACGCCTCTCCCTGTGCCAGTGGTCAGTGTCCACATCTCAGTTCTCTCTCCCAGGCTACTGGATGCCCAACCTGCTGCCAAGGATGGGTCTGCAGCCACTCAGGGAGGGTGTCCAGAAGGATGGATGCCACTGGGCTCTCAGGCAATCCAGCTGGCCTTTGGCCCCTTCTCTATTGCACTTTCTTTTAAAAACATGATGTTTTTCAATGGAAATAGAATCACTTTCTCCAGGAGCTCTTAGTTCTTCATATATGGAACAGAAGGCAATTACAGAGTATTTAGGCTCATGGACATGACCTGAAGGTCTCACACACCACAAAACAGTGTTCAGAATCTCCCCGCTGAACAACCATCCAGATGGGATGCAGCACAGCATGGATTAGGCAGAGGTATAATTCCAAAATCCAGAACTTAAGTGAAGCAGGAGAGGGTGTCTAAGGACAAGGAGAGGAAGCTGCTTTGATGTGTATCAGGATGTTTATCTTGATATCAAAAACCCTAGTTCTCTTTTTTAATGAAGTGGCTCCTCCCTTTGAAGTGGATCCTCCTGTGCTGTGCATGGCAGCAGATCAGGGAGATCCTGCACAGACTTCACCCTCCTCAAACGTTAATTTTTCTCTTGTGATTTGCCTGAAAACTATGAGACCAAAGTGAAAACTCAGGGATGAGAGCAGCCAAGCTGCCTTTGGATGTGCGAGACAGAGGATGGGGGTCAGATGGATTTTTGAAGGCAGGTTGAAGGCAGAATGCCTTCAGGGAGATGCTGTGCCTGGAAGCACTTGGCACCTCCCTGCAGCAAGTACAGCCTCGAGTGTACCAACATTTATGAGGTCCCTTAAGAGGAAGTGGGTGTTGCTCCAGGTCCTCCCCCACAACAGGCAGGAAGCCTCCAGCTCAGATTATCCATCTTCCCAACAGGAGACTACTTCATTAGTTAATTAGAACAACAATCCTCATGGGCTCATCTGGGATTTGTAGTTGTGCTGGCAGGAGGAGATTTGCTGACTGCAGGCAAGCCCTGGGGCAAAGCTTCTCAGGAGGACTTGGCACACAGAGCCCTCAGGGACTTACCTCCCTTCCTTCTGAGCCAGGAGCCTCTGGATTGCACTTGTTCCAAGCCCATTTAATTTTAGCCAAAAACATTTCTCTTCAAAATGCAGAGCCTTGTGTTTTAGCTGTGGAGGTGATGAAGCATATTTATGTAAAGTAAGAATAATCTGTAATATTTCTGTCATTCTAGGCATCTCTCTCAGTCCAACAGGAAGTTTCAATATTATTTCTTTAATGCAGGCTCCATTGAGAGCTCTGTTCGTACATTACAACATATTGCTTAGCACTTGGGACTCAAGGGAAATTTTAGTGGTAGTGTTTGAGTGGGGGGAAATGATTTTTAAGGGAAAATTTTAATCTGCAAGCCATAAAGGGAACAGTGGCTTTTTGTCCTATGGACAGTGTTCTCAGCCTCTGCTAAGATGATTTTATCTTCCTCTGCAGGCTTGCTTCTCAAGATAAATTTATCCAGGATTGCATTTGATCTAACAGCTTGGTTTCTGTTGGTGCAAGGCTGATTTCTCACAAGAGCAACTGCTTTAATTTCCTACCAGTTAACAGCAAGTGCAGCTGCATTTTGTACTTGTAGACTTTGTCCTTGCAATCCCAGCCCTTCCTCTGCTCACCAGCAAGTATGTGCCAAGGCTGCTCCTCCAGCATCACCCTTCTGTCAGCTGTAGATGTCTGCTTCAGGGATAGAAGCACTCGGCTTCCTTGTCCTAACAGAAAGAGCTTGCAGGACTCACAGATCCTACCCCAAGATTCATCCAAAGGGGTAAATCTAAGCTGCAGCACTCTGGTGTGCCCCTGGACATCCCCAAACTCTCATTGCTATGGCAACGATTTAGTAAATTTAGCACCACAAAATTATTTGCAATTTTAAACTGTTGCCAAGATCTTCCTCAAAGGCTCTTTGGGGTTGTTATGCTCTGGTTTTTCATGCAACCTTCCTCCCCTTTCATGTGCTCTTCATTTTGGCACAGCTCCCTTCCTTGAGGAATGACCTTTCCCACCCATTCACTCACTCCACTCCTTGGCCATGCTGGCCTTGCAAATCTTGTTAAAGGATGTGTTCATTTACTGGAAGTCTCCAGCATGTGCATCTGAGCAGTTCTCATACTGTCTGCAGGCAGTCTGCCCCCCTGGCTGCTCTATTAATTTCTCTTAGCAAGTTCCTTGATTTCTATGCAGTTCCCTTGATGAAGTTAAGCACTACTCAAGTGGTTTTTCCACTCGGCAGAGCAGGTCTTCAACAACCCTCTTTTAAATTGCCAGGGATAAAGTCCTGAGTCCAGCCCCCCTGCAGGTTTCCCCACCAACCTCCCCAAGAAACTCAATTAACAGCAGCTGAAAGTCGTGATTCTTTGCATCACCAGCACATTTTCCTGATTTCCCATGTCTGTGTCCCCCTTTTCTCTCTTGCTGCTCCCTTACAGCCATGTGACCATGTCAGCTGCTGTTTGTCACTTGACACATTCCCCCTGTAATGCTCTGGTACCTGTGGGTACAGCCAAGCCTTTTGTCCCTCAATTCCATGGCCTCTGGTCCCCTACCCTCATGCCAAACTGGGCATGCCCTTGCATCCCTTGTGTTTCCTCACTTCTTTAGGTGTTGTGACATTATGTGCTGCTGGGACAATGCTGACTCTCAGTGCCCTGGTTCCCCTTGACAACCCCCTGAAGGCTAGGGATGTCAGCAGGGAGGATGAGACCTGGAGCTGAGGCATGGGGGAGAAGAGGGGTGAGCAAGCAGGCTGTGCATGGGTCCCCCAGGGAAAACAGGGTCCTTTTGCATGCACAGAGCTGCTCCCAGGCTGCCCACGGCACAGGCACTGCCTGCAGGGTGAGGGGCAGGCAGGTCCAGTGCCTGTGAGCTTCACGGTGGTGCCAGCTGTGGGTGATGGATGGGTCTGTGTGGGGAGGGCAGTCAAGCCTTGCTACTCTGATGAGAAAATCATCGAGTGGCTGCAGGGTGCTTCAGGCAAGCTGCAAAAATAAGAGAGCAGCCAGGGCATTCTCTGATCCCTTCATCATCCCCAGAGAAGCACAGTGACAGCCATGTCCGGCCAGGGAGCAAGCTCTGTATCCACCATGGGATTTACATTAACCGGGGTAGAAATGCTTTGCATCCCTGGGGCCTGGCAGTACAGTGAGCAGGAGGGCTGAGGACTCCCAGGGCAGCTGTAGGGGATCTGTGCCTCTAGACCCGGGGTTTCATGAGGATATGGGGAGAAAATACTGAGGCAGGCACAACAGGGTTACCCATCCCTCCCTACACACCTGCCTGGAGACTCATCAACCTCCACGTGACCAGTCTGGTGACACCACCAGCCACGCTTCTTCCCATGCCTCCCAGACACGGTGATCAGCAAGGGGCACAGCACCCTTGTGCACCCAGAGAGACCCCAAAACCTTGGGCCTCTTGCCAGCCCCCCACTCGCTGCTTCCTGGTCAGGCACACATGGGCAGGGAGCGGAGGAGGGATGCCGGGTGCTGCCTGCGTGCACACAGTCTGCTGCAGGGCTCAATAATTCAGGCCTGACACATTAAAGTTGCATGGCATGCAATTGCCATCTGCAACGACAGACTGCGTCAGGGCTGCTGGGTGATGAGTTCAGACAGCAGTCATTGGGCGGGCAGTGGTGGGAGGGTCCAGCAGCCCCCGAGGAGGGTAGAGTGAAGGCAACAGGCGGAGCACCTCTTTAGGTGTGTGTGAGGACCGAGGTGGGAGGAGGTTGTGGCAGGAAGTACAGTACCAGTGTTTGGGAAGCACATTTCCAAGAATTTCCAAGAAACTTGTGTTGGAGCAGGGAGCACTGGCCCAATGGCACTGACAGCCCAGCAGGCAGGATGGAGCTGGTATGCAGGAATCAGGATGATACTGTTCCTGGGGCTGCCACCTTCTTATGCATCCCCTGTGTCCATTGCATCCTACCTGTCAGGACAGAGGCTGTAGAGACTTATGCTGCCCCACACACGAGTCAAAAACTCTACCCAGCTGTATCTGTCCCCAGGTCCCTGCCACTGCCTGACCTGATATGGCTCGAATCCCCCCATCCCTCTCCAGCACTGAGGAAGCAAAGCTCTTCATCGGCTGTTCCGGGAGTTGGTTGCCATGGGGATGTCAGATGTACCTGGCTGTTATAGGGATACTGTTGCCATGGTTATGTGGTTGCTGTGCCTGGCAGAGGCAGGAATGGAACATCGGGAAAGCTGTTTACACTGGGAGGGTGGGAGTCACAGAGACCCCAATTCTCTAAGCAGGAGGGGAAGGTGGGAGAATCCAGCCTTCGCCCTGAGTGCATCCTCATGGGGCAGGGGATGGAGGCTATGGGGAACCGTGACAGAAAAGCTCACTATACCCGTAGGGATGGACACACTGGTGCTCCTGACCTTGCAACAAGGGAGAGGTGACTGAGGAGAACTGGAGTTTCCCATGGTGTGTCCCAGCATGCTCCCAGACAGGCTTGGTGGGAGAGACACACACACACCCTGTGCTGGTTGTCCCATAAGAGAGACCTGCTTCTTCATGCTTGGTGCCTGGAGCAGTGAGCAAAAACCCTTTCTGTCCTGCAGTACTGTGTGTTCTGCACTTGCAATGCACTGAGCTGCGCCCCAAGCTGTGCCAGCCCCCTAGGCAGGGGAATGGGTTTCTGCCCACCCTGGGACTGGGAGATGAAGTGAAAATGGGAATTCCCAGCTCTCAGCAGGCAGCCCATGGGCCTCCAGGGACAAGCTGGTTTGGCAGAGAATGCCTGGATCCTCTCCAGTGCTGCTTGGCCGAGCTCCCTCCTGGGCAGTGCGGTCAGATGCGTGGCCTGTCCTTGAGATGAAAAATGCAGTTGCAGGTTTAATTAAAAGGAGAGGGAGCTCTGAGCAGCACCAGCAGCCCAGAAAAGCAGAGTCTAGCAGACCTGCTCTGTGGCTCTGCTAGGGTTCCCTGGGCAGCTCTCCTGGCTAAAACCCTTGCTCACTTCTTCCAGGACCCCATAAGGGTCCAATCCCATATGTGCCACCCCTGTGGTGTCTGCTGTGGGGCAGGCCACGGGCTGTGCAGCTGCTTGCACAGGGATAGCTCATCACACCACCATCGGCTATGTTATTGTAGAGTCTTCACAAATTTGAGAAGCAGCAGTTTGCACTTCAGCCCTACAGCAGTGAGGCAGGGAATGAGGGATGGGTAAGGATGCTGCATGCAGCCCCGACACCTCCATGAACCTAGGGTGCATTAGCGTAGGGCACGCTTCTGTCCAGTGTGTGCTTCACTCCACTCTCTTGCTGATGTGAAAGCTAAAGCTGAGCTCCTCATCCTCTGGGGGCTGCTACTGCTAGTGGGGTACAATTTGATTTAATTTAAAAAATCCTTAATCTGCCACCTGGCCAGACAGGACATTCTGTATAGGAGAGAGAGGACTGGAGAGTGAACTCAGGGGGGAAGGAAAGTGGCAGATGCAGGTTCCCCAGTCCTTGTACAATGACTGGGGCTCCTGCCCAGGCTGCCCAGCACACTTCCACTCCAGGCTGGCTTCCCATGGGCATAGCCCACACCAAGGCCCCGAGACAGAGGCAGCAAACCCCTGAACTCACCAGCACTGGCATGGTCCTCACTAGCTCATCCCTCCTCCTGCTCTGCCAATCCCATCCCCACAGTCATCTCCAGCTGCCCCCACAAACCCCCAAGCCCACTCTGCTCTGGCCAGCTGGGGCCCAGCTCCCAGGAAGCAGTTTTAATTAGATTGCAATCCTATTACATAGCTGCCTGCCTGCCTGCAGTTGCTAATCCTGTTAAGCATCCGGTAAATCTCCCTGTGCCGGGCTCTGTCCACAGGGGTATGGGGAGGGGGGCTGCTGGCGGGTGGGCTCTGCTCAGCCAGGATGTGGCTCCTAGGATGCAGAGCTTTGCCTCAGGATTCCACCATGAAGGCCCCTGCAGGGCTGGGAAATTCTCTGGAGATTGGGGAAGGCCCCAGTGGGGTGAGAAATATCAGTGAAATGTTCCCTGCTGAAGTAGAGTGAAACCCGCCCTGTCCTTGAGGGACACACACAGCCCAAGTGTCTGTAACCACACTATGGTCACCACTGGCTGCAGTGGGTGCTGAGCCCACAGGTCTGACATAAGCCAGACAAGGAGCAGGGGCTGAGAAAGGGCTGTCCCAACTGTGTCACAGGGTCCCCTCCATCCATGCCCCTCCCACTAGAGCCAAGTGTCCTGCAGAGACAGAGCTGGTGGCGACAGCAGGGACACAAGGTCACTAATCTACTGCTCTTTGGGTGTAGCAACATGTGGGGTGCTGAGGCAGGCTGCCCCAGGTAGTGGGGTGACACCGGCTGTGGGCTCCTGGGGATGTGGCCTTTGAAGGCAGAGGCCTCAGACCTGTGCATTGCCATGGCAGGCAGCAGCAGCAGCCAACAGCACCCACAGCTACGGGCTCACCATAGTCCTGCAGGCTTGGAGAGGATCCTGGATATCCTGGTTCAGCACAGCTGCTCCCAGGTCAGACATGACAGCCATCCTGTGAGAGCACAGGCCCCTAACAAAGACATCCCAGCCTTGCAACATGTCCTAACAGGAGCCAAAACACTGCAGCCTCTGCTCCCCACCTCTTGCCAGCCACTTTGCTCTGTTGGAGCTGCAGCTGCTCCAGAACAGCCACTACAGAATAGCAGCTCTGACTGAGAGCCAGAGACTGTTGCCATTCCTCCCCTCCACACTGAACCATATCCCCTCAGCAGCTCCATGGCCTGGCAAAGAGAGGAGTGTGACCCAACTCAGCCTTGAGACCCATAGCTCTGCCCCAGACTGAGTCACAGCAACCCCTGAAGACAAGTTCCATCAGGCTGTAATTGGAAGAACAGGTTGGCACAGGTGGCTGTGTGCCTGTCCAGAGGAGTCCTGGCACCCCCAGAGATGGGTGGCCAGCAAAGAGAGTGGGTGCCAAGCCCCACAGGGCTGCTGTCCATGACAGAGGAGTCTGAACGGGCTTCAGCATCAGCTTGTACAAATACTGTTGATGGAGGCCACAGCGGGGTCGACGAGCCCCAGCTCCTCCTGCTCATTGATGCAGAGCTGGTACCCACATCCCTTGCGCCGGGGCAGGGGCCCCAGGCGCCTGCTGGGCTTGGCACGGGGCGGCAGCAGGAAGCCGACGCTGCCGGCAATGAGCAGGTGCCAGATGCTGTGGATGTAGAAGTAGTTCTCCTCTGTCTCCACGAAGGCGTAGAGCAGCACAGCCGCCGCTGCGATCAGCGCTCCCGGGCACAGGTAGAAAGCCCAGCGCTTCCAGGTCGGTGGGTAGCAGTGGCGGCGACGGATGGTGCGAGCCGTCTGTGGTGGGGAAAGGACAGGCTGGAACGGGGGACCCACAGCAAGGGACAGGCATGACCTCTGTGCCATGGTGACACACCCCTCAGGAGCCAGGGAGAGGGGGTTATGGGGAAGGGTGAAGGCAGCAGAGGGGAGATGCTGGAAAAGGCAGAATACTGAGCGCAGCCAGGATGGGGACCACCCATAAAGGGGGTGCCCCATAAAGGGCACCATCTTACCCAGGCGACGGCCATTATCCCCAAAGCAAAAAGGCTGGGCCCCAGAAGGTTCCAGAGCCCGTGACGGTCCATCTGCAGAGCCATGGAGAGCAGCATGGCCCCTAGCAGGTACAGCACCTGTGGGGCAGTGGGGCACCCATCAGGATAAATCTCTTCCATGCCTGCCCTGCAATCTCCCTCCCCACACTTGCCTGCTTGACTATGGGCTGGAGACGGGCCATGGCGATGACAGTGACCCAGACAGACATGAGAGAGCCCAAGAAGTCACAAAACTGCAGCACATCATACTCCATGATGCAGAACACCACAATGCCTGGCTGGTCGCAGGCATGGTAAAACTGGGGTAGCAGAGAAAGAGTGTGAGAGCTGTGCTGCACAGCCCCAGCCCCTCACCTGCCCCTCAGCTGCCCCACACCACACTCACAGTGGAGAAGAACATGGTGAAGATGTAGACAGCAGCTTCTAGGAGGTAGTGGCTGCGGACAGCAATGGCCACGGGAGGCACAAACATGACATTGCTGAGGCACAACAGCAGTGTGGAGAGGAGCTGGAAGCCATAGGAGAAAGCCTCAGCATTGTCCGTGCAGCCCCAGCCGTTCCAGCCTATGACCAGGGAGAGAGGCGGTCACCAGGGCAGGGTCTGGCAGGGGGTGAGCAGGGACCCCCCTTTCCAGCACCCTGCAGAGACCTGGCAGGAATGGACTACTGGGATACAAGTATTATCCAAGGGGAAGGGGAAGCATGCTGGGGGTCTGTGGGTGCCTGGGTCCGCTCTCACCAGCTTTGCACTCGCAGGCAGCATACAGGTAGTTGTTGGTGCGCAGCAGCTTGCACTGGCCGTAGATGCCGCAGTCGTTGATGCAGGGTGAGAGGTAGGCACGCAGGTACACCTCAGCCGTCACATTGGTGCAGGGCTCAAACCTGCGGGGCAGGAGAAGGGGGTCAGCCCTCACCCTGTGCCCTTGAAGAGCTCCTGCCTCTATCAGAGCCATGGGTCTCACCCAGACTTGGCAGGTGATGGGAGACCCAGGGACTGGGCAAGGTTGAAAATGAGATTCTTTGGTGCTGCACCTAGTAGCTGAGAGCTAGGTCCCCAAGGATCCTCTGTGCTTCAATTTTTTGTGCCAGCCTGAGCGAGCAGGAGGAACATGCCCATGCTTAAAGTCCCTCTGCCTTTAGCAGAACACTCAGCTGGTTCCTATTTCATTTGAGCTTTGCTGTGCAAACACTGTGCCCTGCCCTGCAATGCTCATGTGTGAACCCATCAGGGAAGGACTGACTGTTGACTGGCAACTCAGCATGAACTGGAAACTCAGCAGAGGAGTCAGAGCAGGCACACCAACCCCACTGTCCTGGGCTGCCCTGGCACAAGGCTGGGCACTGCCAGCACCTCCTCAGCTCCAGCACACCAGGAGCACAGGCAGCCCCACAGTCTGACAGCATGTACAAGCTGCTGGCTGGGCACACAGTGCCAGCTGCATGTGTGTCCACTGACTGTGTCCTCACACAATCAAAGCTGCACATGCATGTGTGCACAACATACACAGCCCTGAGTGCTTCAGCAAAGCCCTGACTGCTTGTGCAAACCAGAATATGCACACAGAGCTGACTGCACCCAAACATGCATGCAGTGCTGCAGGCAAGCGTTCACCAAATGTGCATGCAGCACTATCCGCATTAATGCATCCTTGCACATACAGACGCACAGGCACACCAGTCTCACTCTTCCACAAGGCTCCAGGCAGACAAAGAGACCAGGAGCAGAGCCACAGCAAAGCAACCATCCCTGGAGATGCTGAGCAGAGCCTCAGCCTGACCAGAGATGCCCCCTCACTCGCAGAGCAGAGCCCTGTTCTCCCAGCAACAGCCCGGTCCCTGCCCAGGCATGGGTACAGATGGGCCCTGCCGCGGAGGCGGAGAGGCACTGACAGATGCCCGGTGTTCTCGAGCTGACAGGCACTTCCTAACCGCGAGACAGAGGGAAGAGCCGCGGGGACCCACAGATGGTCAGGCAGACGCGAGTTGGAGCCATCCGTGCCCACGCAGCACTCACACGGTGACACACAGCCCGCAAAGCCACGTGCACACACATGAGCGGAGACACGCAGCGCAGGGCACGGGCACACCCACAGACCCACGGCACACACAGGCACAGGTCAGGGTGCAGACATCCCCCCTCGGGACACAGGGAGGAGATATACTGGGGGTCCTACCCGTGCTCCGTGGCACAGAGCGAGCGCAGACTCAGGTACCAGCTGCCTGTCTGTGGGTAGGGGATCCGCAGGCGGCTGAGGCTGGCTGTGGCATTAACGGAGAGCAGGAAGCCTGCCAGAGACTCTGTGGGCCAGAAGAGCTCTGGGTGAGCAGAGCAAGGTGCAGCCCCCTGCCCTTGACAGAGCTGGAACAGGGACAGAGCCCTGTGCAGGCTCCAGGGTCACATGCCCCCATGGTCTCTGCAGCCTCCCCCCACCCAGCCACTTGCCAGACACAGGGGTTGTGACCCCATGGACATGGCAGGATGGACATGCACAGCCCAGCCTACCTGTCTCACAGATGACCGAGGTGTTGTCACTGGATGTCAGTGGGACTCCATGGTTTAGACACCCAAACACTGTCACATTCTCACCACACAGGGAGCTCTGACAGCAGAGGAGATGGCCTTAAACCAGTGCCAGGGATGTCCCCTACTGACAGCACTTGGATCACAGCACACCAATTAGCAGTGCCCTAACCCACTGCCCACCCAAGAACACCCCAAACCTGGGCCTTGGAGCGCCTTAATCCATTCTCCATCATCCAAAAATTTCACAACCACTGCCTGTGACCCCAAATCCTGTTCCCTGCCCTGCTGCAACCTTGACATCACCCATCTCCCTTCTTGCCCCCGGCCCAAGCTACCCTGCCCCATTCAGGGTGTATGTGGCCACCTCACCACGTTGAGACGCAGCTCCAAGTTGAGCACCCCGCCACTGTCCAGCACTGGCAGGAGGTTGATGACGAAGACAGCAGGGCGGTCTGGCGGCACTGACACGTTGGGCCCGAAGAAGATGTAGAAGTGGACAGAGAAGGTGTCCAGTTCGTTGCGCAGTGTGGGCCGGACAGGCCAGCACTGCTCTCCAGTGTGTAAGGTGACAGGGATGGGGACTGGGTGCTTCGTGTCGTTGGGGCTGGTGGGTGGAGGGCTGTCCCCCAGTGCCAGCCCACCCGCAGAGCCGAAGGAGTGGGGCATGTTCATGGAGGCGCTGGAGGGCAGGAAGGGTGGCCGGGCCAGGCTGGGTCGGGAACAGTCTGGAGGGACAGAGCCATCAGCCTGGGCACCACACAGCTCCAGCCCACTTTTGGTTCCCACCTTCCCTTCTTGCTCACCATGCATCTCCATTTACAACCTAGCCCCAACATCTAACAGCATTCCCATCCCAGCAGAGCTGGGTTTAACCCTTTGCCCAGCTGCAGACAGATCCTGTGGGCATCTTTTAGCCCCTACACCAAAGCAGAGTCGAGACCATGTCTCCACCCACACGTCCACATGCATCCTCACCTGTGAGCTGCACAGTGACCTGGAAGGAGATGGTGCCCGGTACCCCAGGGTGTTTCTCCACCAGCACGTAGTACCAGTGCTGCCAGAAAGGCAGGTCCTGTGCCAGCTGGCAGGGAGTGTGTTCCTGGCAGTCCATGGTTGTGGAGTTGTGCAGGGGGGGAGCCTTGGCCCGCACACGCAGCCAAAGTGGACAGCCCTCGGCCCCACGGCACCGCAGCACCTCCACGAGTACTTGCGATGTGTAGCTGGGCACAAAGACCCTGCGGGAGAGCAGTGCCAGGTTGTGCCCATCACTATGGACTAATAGGGCTGGGGAGGGAAGCCAGAGGGATGGGATGCCCTCATGTCCCCACCCTGACAATGCCCCCTCCTTAGGTGACCTTCTCACACTCACTTGTAGAGGCAGGAGCGGTTGTGGGGGGCCATGCTCTGTTCAGTGATGTGACCAGGGTACAGCACAGCGATGTTCACCAGGCGCTGCACAATGAGCTGTGGCTGGAAGAGATACTGGCACTCCTCGTAGAGTCCCTGCAGCAGAGGAGAGTCATCACAGGGCAAGGGGCACAGGGAACTGCCCCCACTTGGGACACCTGCCCTGGGCACTGCCAGCCCAGAGCAATCAGACCCCAGTCCTGCCCCTCCATGGTCCCTCCAGGCCCTTCACCTTAACGGAGATCTTGCCCTCATCTTTGGGCAGGTGGGCAGCCAGGAACCAGTCCCCGGGCAGTGGGCTGGTGACATTGAACACGCCTGTGGTGCGGTTGGGCAGGGTCCAAGTGAGGGTCAGTGCGAAGGAGCCAGGGACGGCCGTGTCCCTGGGGAAGTGCGTGTGCAGCGGGTTAATGACAGAGGGAGCCCCTGAGCGGAAATACCTGTGGGAGAGACAGCAGTCAGCAGGGTGTAGGCTGGGCATAGCGGCAGGGCCAGTATGTCCTACATGTGGGTGTCTTCCTCTATGCTTAAAGACATCGTGGAAGCTGGGACCTTTCTGGAGACTGAGCTTTCCTGAGTGGGTGTTCAAGCAAAACAGTTCATCTATGAGACACACAGAAGAGTGGAGCCTGCATTGGTCCTGGGAAGATGAATCATGGGGAGAGAGCGCACATGTTGTCTGGGTTTTGGTTTGGATAGGGCTCATTTTCTTCTTAGTGCCTGGTACAGTGCTGTGTTTTGGATTTAATATAACACTAATGTTGATGATGTTTCAGTTGTTGCTCAGCAGCGCTTACAATAAAGCACTTTTCAGTATCCCATGCTCTGCCAGAGAGCGGGTGCACAAGATGTTAGAAGGGAACATGACCTGGAGAGCTGACCCAAACTTACTGAAGTGATATTCCATACCATACAGAACATATTGTGCTCCATATAGAGGCTCTTGCCCAGTGTATAAACTTGGGAGAGTTGACATGGAGCCACCAACCACTGCTGGGGGACAGGTTGCGCATCAGTCAGCATGTGGTCAGCAACTATGTGATGAATCACTCATCTTTCTCAGTTTTTATTTCTCTCTCTCCTTTTTGTTACTGTTGTTATTATTTTTGTAGCTGTTTTATAATTAGTGTTATTGGCATATTTATTTTGATTAGTTAACTGTTTTTATCTCAACCCACAAGTTTTACTTTTTTTCCATGATTCTCCTCCCCACCAGGGGAGCAGGGGGACATGAGTGAGCAGCTGCGTGGTACTCAGTTGGCAGCCTGCTCTAGTGGAACATATCCCATGGCAGTAGGTTGGAACAAGATGATCTGTAATGTCCTTTCCAACCCAAAGCATTCTGTGGTTCTATGATTCTTTGACTCCATAGGTACACGTGCAAGCAAAGAAGCAGGCAAGAGCAGGCAAGCTGTGGGGCAAATCCAGGCAGGAGGAGCAGAGACAGGCAGGAAGGATACAGGCAGGCCAGGCTGCTTACTCACACGGTGATGCTGCGGTCTGGGCATTGATCCCCAAAGGTGCCACCTTGCTCCTTGAAGGTGATGAGGTTCCAGACGGCGATGACTGTGTCCTCAGGAATGTGGAAGTGGAAGAGCTCGATGCTGGCAAAGGAGCGGAAGGGGCTGAGCTTGCGTGGTGTGCGGGTGAAGTAGTCAGTCACAAAGAGCCCGTCTGCAAAGGAGACCCAAAGGGCTCTTAGTAGGGCAAAGGATTGGGGAGGGGGTTGTGGAGCACCCCCCCAGAGAAGGCCCACCAACCAGGCTCTGAATATGTCACATCCAGCAGCGTGGAGGCAGGAGGGGCTGGGACAGTGCCATTTCAGTGAATCCCCAGGGCTGACGTCAGCTGTCCCCAGCTGTGTCTCCCAGCCCTGGCACAGTCTGCATCGTTCCTGGTTCAGCACTGCCTCAAGTCCAGTTCACTGAGCTGTGGGTGCTGATGGCCAGTAGCCTGAGGAGCCCATGGCCCTGGCTGCTCATGCTCTGCTACCTGAATTTTATGGCTTAAGCTATGCCCTAGCAGATCAGCTCCCACAGGAATACACATTCCCCTTCATCTGCCTGCTGGGGAGGCTCAGCACCAAGCCCATCATAAAGTGCAGCATTTCATCCTCTAGCCACAAGAAGAAGGAGCAAGGAGAGGACTTCCTGCACCACCTCCCAGCTCTCACATGGTTTGTGGAGGAGGAATGGTGCACATATGTGTGCACATATGCACACGTGGGTGCTGTCTGCATGCACGGCAGAGCAGAGGCGTGCAAACCCACGTCCATGGGAGTGTGTGCCTGTGCACAGTCCCATGTCTGAAAGACGCTTCCTGCAAGTCCACGGCACAGGTGGGGGCCACCTCCCCCTGACCAGCTGCCTGACAGGTTGATTTTCAGGGATTTCCAGGAGCCCCAGCAGCAATGAGACAGCCACTTCTTTGTCACAAGGGAGAACAGGACTTGAGACAGCAGCCATAACTTCACCTATGATTACCACACTACACCCATGCCAGCCTGGGAGACCCATCCATTTTTCTCTAGAGACACAGCAAGAATGAGATAACTCTTTTCACAAGCTGCTGGAAAGGGGGAGACCATCAGAGGGTGAGCTGGGAACAAGTCTGTGCCCAGGAAGCCTCATGCAGCATAAAGTGGGATAGCTGAGAAGAGGGTCTGATTTACAGCACATGTTCTTGATGAGGAGTGTGCGCATGTGCTTGTATGCACGTGTGTTCGTGCTGTGTGTGTGCAGCCCCAGTAGGCTGTACACTGACATGCATCTGCTCCCTTGTCTGGAACAAAGGCAGCTCTCCCTCCCCTTCACTCCCAGCCGGCACAAGCCAGACATGAAACACCTGCCTTCTCAATGCAAGAGCATCCGATCCAAATTTCTCCACTAGGAACCACCTGGTCACTCCACAGCCCCACATGGGGACAGTGACCTAGTGGGGGACTTCAGGGAGGGTGTTGAACACAACTCCAGAAGGGGAACTGGGGGAAGGACCCAGAGCTACCCAGTCCCAGTGCAGCACCCCCCCACCCCCCCACCCCGCTCTCCCGCTCTTTCATCCAGGGCAAGGTGGGGGAACTGGTTGGATGCAGAGGGTCAGTCTGAGGTGGCATGGTAGTGCAGCCAGAGCACGGGAAAGGTGCTGGAGGATGGAGCGGGACTGCTATCCACGGAAGTGGATGGAAGGAGGAAAGCCAAAGTCCCTCTGCTTCAGGCCGGCCAGCGGCCTGAGCCGCAGGACCCCAGCCCCGCTGCTACAACCTGAGGCCGCGGCCGGCGGTCAGCACTGCGGACAGCTCCGCGGCCGGCGGTCAGCACCGCGCACAGCTCCCGCTGCCGCCCCACCGCTGCACCCCGGCACCGGCAGCCCCCGACCAGCTTCCCCCCTTCCCGGGGGATGCCCCCTCGAAGCCCCTAAGTATCCTTCCGCATCCCGGTCACTAAGCCATCTCCTTGCCCCATATCCTGCTCCTGGTCTCATACTGCCATTGATGTATCCCCCGCACATCCTGACACACACCCCCGTTTCTGCAGGCTGTCCATCTCCGCTGCCCCCTGCACGCACACAGCCTTCTGCCCTGCATCTCCAACTCCCCGAGCCCACTCACTGCCCACGCACATGCCTCCCTCCCAGGGTGTTCCACTGCCTGTGCACTGCTTGCGTCCTCCTCGCACGCACAACTCTGCACCCCACTGCTCATCTGTCTCCATGCCTCACTGCACGGGTACACCGTGCCCCACTGCACGCACATTCACGCATCCCATTCCACAGACATCCAGTACCCTCTACACAGGCATCGCTGTACCCTATTATGCAAACACCCCCCTGCAGACGCATCTCTGCACCCATCGCACCCACCTCATGTCCCATGTCCCTGTGCCTCATGACACCCCACACCCAACTAGGGACAGCTCTGTACTCTGCAGCATATCTGCCCCAAACCCCATTGCATAATGGCCCCATCCCATGTGCCACACTCACCGTGTCCCGTCACAGGTGCACCCCACATCCCAGGCTGCCATCCCCCCATAGATGCGCCCTATGCTCCATTCTCACCCGTACCCTGCCCCACTGCATGCAAAGCTCACATCCCATTGCTCATGTAGCTCATCTCAAGCTACGCATGTACCCAGTCCAAGCTCACCCCCTGTGCCCCACCACATGGACCCCCGCACCTCACACCTGCAGCCCTTCTCCCCACGGCATCTCACCCACTCCCTGCCCCACTGCGGGCACACCCCGCATCCCATTGTTCGTGTACTTCACACCCATCCCAAGCTCATCCCTCTGCCCCACGGCTCCTCACGGAGCCCTGTGACTCACCTCCAGCCTTCCTGCCCACCGTGCACACCCCCGCGCTCCATTCTCACCTGGCCCGCCCCACTGCGTGCACACCCCACATCCCATTGCTCGTGTACCTCACGCCCACCCTACACGCTCATCCCGCTGCCCCCGGCACGCTGTCCTGTGCTCCCTCGCACGGACCCCCGCATCCCGTGCCTGCAGCCCCCCTGCCCACCCGTGCTCCAATCCCACCCGCCCCGCTGCGCGCACCCCCCACACCCCGAGGCTCCCGTACCTCACACCCATCCCAAGCACGTCATCCCTCGCGTCCCGCCGCACGAACCCCCGCTCTCCGCTCCGCCACCTCTCCCATCCACCGCACACACCTCCTCCGCGGTACCGCCTCGCCCCCGCCGCGCCGGCACCCTCGACGTGCGCTCCCGCGCTCGCCCCGCCGCCCCACACCCGCGCCCCCCGCCCCGGTCTCCCGGCGGCGCTCACCGGCGGCGGGCGGCGGCAGGAGCAGGAGCGGCAGGAGCAGCAGCGGGAGCGGCAGCGGGAGGCGCTGCCCGCCGCTCCCGCTGCCCCGCCGGGCCATCGCCGCCGCCGCCGCCGCCGCCGCCGC